>JAIPRL010003660.1:0-44841 GCA_025469235.1 Pemphigus obesinymphae | reverse complement strand
ATCATCAATACTGATAATGTTCTAAAATACAAGTTTTTAGGAATTTAAATGATTATAAATGTTTTAAAATAATTCATAAAAATAAATACTAACCGAGTCTAGATTAAAATGATTATTATTTGCATTTTAACTGTTTTCTGTATTGTGTTGGCCATCTTGAATTTCAATTGCATCAGATGAATTGTTGTACTTAAAAAAATAAAATATACATATATATTTTACAATTAAAAACAACTTAAATATCAATAGTATTTTTTTTTTAATAGATATGTACTTGATCATGATTAACATCTTCAATATTTTCATTTAAGCTTTTAGTAATGTTATGTTGGCAATCTTCAGTTTGAGATTCAATAGGTAGATGAATTTTTATTCATAAAAATACATATAAATATGGTGACCATAAATATGAAACAAAATAAGTACAAAAATGATCATTTTGTTAAATGTAAAAAAAAAAAACAAATTTTTTCGGTAGGTAGCACTTAGGTATACGGACGGGGTCTCTGGCTTACTTCATACGTTCGGACAGATCAATTCGAAAATATCTCTCAAATTATGAAACACCGCGTAAATTAAAAAAACTACCTATTTTATAAAACATGTCAGCAATAGCAAGACAATGTCGATAAAATAGAAGCAATATGTGCACGTGTGGACTGCAGGTATGTCTGCAAAGTGCAAACAACAAATAGCTATAAATTCTAAACTAATCTACTATAATCGTTTCAATAATTTAGTCCGCGTAAACGTTTTTTATTCGAAAATCTCAAGTATCATGTTATTGCTCAGTGTAACAAAAATAATATAATAGGTAAAATAAAAAAAAAAAAAAAAAAAAAACTAAAATATATTTAAACTACCTACCTATATATAATTAATAATTTAAAACGTTTTTCAGGCTAAAAAAAAGAAGATACCTACCTATGTGAAAAGTGAGAAATCAATAAACTCTTAAAATCTAAATATGTAGGTACTTATACCTATTTTTGTTCAATTATTATTTTAATTATATTTTTTTTATATAGGTGCATTTTTTATAATAATGTGTTTTTTAAATAATATACGAGACTGCTGAGAATTGTTTTTTTTTTGTTGAATTCAAATACATTTTTAAACATTTTTTAATTAAATCGTATTTTTTTAAGCCATTTTTCTTATTTTTAGAGCATTAAAGTCCGTTCCCTAGTAATGGTACCTACTTAATGGGGTGTTCAAGCTTTTTAAACTCATATATTTAACTCAAGTGTCACGACTTGAATTCTCGTAGTGTACTTTTGCTATATTACATAGGTACCTACCTATTAGCATTGATTATATATATATATGATTATATATATAATCAATGCTATTAGTTAAATATAGAAGAGAGCATACCTATGCGGGTGTGGTGTTTTTTAGGAAATATATAATTATAATATGCATTAATTATTGGTTTTAAATCGTGAGAAATTTATAAACGTAATTTCAATAATTAATGTAGTACATTCTATATAGATGCCTGTGTAGATTGTATCACAAAATAACTGAATATTTCTTAATAAATATACTACACCGATGCAACGTTATAAAGGTATCATAGATTCTAAAATTTCAATTTGAGATACCTATCTACCATATTACCTATATATATCCATATTAGTTTGATGAAAAATCATAACAATTGTGTGCAAGTACCTACTTAAAATTACAAGATATGGTACCTACTATTATATATATTGACCATAGTTAAATTTACTTTCTTTTTTCTTAATAAAATAATTTATTTGTTTTGTAATGTAGTCTAATGCATCCTATAATATTATGATGAATTGCATTAATACAGATTAAATATAATTATAATTAATTAAATTATTATAATATTAAAATAAATTAACTTGGTAACATTTTTGATTTCGATATAATAACTTCATATAATTTTTAATATACCTAACCATCTCTGCTAAATTACCTACTTATTTAGTAAATTGCAATTATTTTAGTTACAAAATGTCAATAGGTACATTTTTGGGAGGTACAACAGTTAATATTCATATTATATATCTCCACTTTCTGATAAGAAACTATAATTTATAATACATATATATTAATTTTGAGTTTATATAGCTGGTATTATGTAGGTAAAAAAAAACATTAAACCAATAAAAATTAGACTTGAAATTTTTTAAGTTTCTAGTTTTTAATTGTTAATGTTATTGTAAAAAAAAAAAAAAAAAAAAAATTGTAAACAACTAGTTTTTTTAATGCAAATGCAAATGGTCCATTGAAGATTTAAAATGTAAATTAATTTAAAATAAAATCATTGTTGTATTCACACAAAGTGTGTGAATTGCATTGCAACACCAATTATAAAAATGTATAGGTACTTAAATAATTTTTTAAAAATATAATTGTATACTATCCCAAGCTAATATTCTTATGGTAATTTTAAGATCATTACAAGAAAAAAAATATTAAATTATTTATTTAGCATCATGTAATTGAAAATAAGTAGTAAAATTTGTTGTAATTCACCCCATTTTACGGTACCTACCTACTGGAAACAAAAATACTATTATAAATCCAAATCACAAAAATAATAAACTTTTAACTGCATATACTATGTATTTTCAACAACCATGGTGTCATCTTCAATGTAAACCAAAAACCAACTGCAAAAAAAATTATTATCTATAAACACTTAAATACATTTTAGTAGATTAATATAAGGAGAAAAATTATAACAATTTTATATGTTGTTAAATTAGTGTTGTCCAACTTTTACCTAAACGTTCATAATATTAATAATATGTATAAATAATAAAAATAACAATGTAAAGAATAAATAAAAAGTTAGAGGTAAACACAGTATGTAGAATGAACTTTGTGAGGTTACCTATTCGTTTCTATGGAAACCATATAACATATACATAAAGAAACAATGCAATTGCAGAAAAAAATCACTCTACCTATCAAAAAAGAAATGGCAGAAATAAATGAAGCGCCAGTGGATTTATTCATAAAAGTAATAAATTATTGTTTTATAATAGTAAAATGTTAATTAACAATAATATTGCAGATGCACGGCGCACTGGTGGCCAAAAACTATAAGACCGCACTGAGCTATTGCAACGCGAGTAAAAATAATAAATACACAAATGTATTTCAAACATTTTTTTATTAGTTATTTATTTATGTAGTTTTGACCTATGAGCGGCAAAATGTGACGATGAGAACGTTTCAAGAGCTCTTAACGAGAAAATTAGAAATCAGTGAGTAACATATTATTATTAATTATTATCAGTCGATAATAATATATTATTATAGTGGACGAGGATACTGATAGTACAGACACCAGTAGCAGTGGTAGTACTACTTCATCGGAAAGTGACTTAGAAACTACAGATTTGTGAAAAATAAAATAATAATAACATGTATGTTGGATGTTTAAATCTAGTTATATTACACACACACAATATTAATCAATTTACAATTCAATGTATACATAATAATATAAATCTGTAAACGTTTGTTCATTTTAACTATTAAAATCTTAAAAACTAGTTTTTATCAAACAAAATATAATTAACAATTTTAGGCTTTGAATGAAAATGACCTTGAATCTGTATTATGAATGTTGATTTTGAAAAATTTCGGACATCTTTTCAACGCTACAACGAAACTTGTAACTGAATCATTAAAATATGTACATCTACCACCCACAATATGTTTAAAAAAAAATAACATAATGATATAAATCATTTCATTAAAATATTTTTTTTTCAATCTTTTACAAATTTCTGTTAATAGGAATTTTTATGTCTAATTTAAGATTTATTTTGGCAACAAACCACCTATTACAAACATAACTTTCGTAATATTCGCACCCTGTACCGTGAAAAAAGAGAACAAAAATTATTATACGCTTTACAATAATATATTGATACACACAAATGAACATAAACACGTACGCACGCATATACACACAATATAAATATATCTGTATTATTACACATACAAATGCAATATTATAATAAAATAAAGTCTGCATTATTTAAAAAATAATAAAAATAAAGATTCCTTAACAACGTTTACAAAATAAATGTAAATATTTTACAACTTATTCTCTTTTCTCTATGTACACATTTACGTAGTAAATAAAAAATTTATGTGCAGATTTATTTGTTTTTCCATGTAAACAAACAACTATTGTGTATGAAGCAGCAGTCTTGGCGTTTGCTTGTAGTTGTACTAAAACTTTTAAGACATTTTGTATGGAACAGAAAAAAAAATGTATATAATTATAATAATATAAAATATAAATACAAAAATGGAGAGATTAATTAATAATAAAGGAACTATTTTATACAATAATTAGAACCTAAAGACGTACATTATTATATCAATTATTTTACAACCAAAAGCCTAGTGGAAAACAACGTAATGACACTATTATAACATAGAAAACTTTGAATATTATTTTCAAAAATTAAGTAATTGGGGGAAAATACAAATAATTAATATAACTAGAGAAATTATTTATATTACTCTACAATTAATCATACACATTTTTGCTATAATATACCTATATTTGATTATATGTGTCATTACTATGTTTTTAGGCTTATAAAGAAATAATTTGAATTAACCTTAAATATAATTTTGTATATTAATTACATATTAAACATTTTTTTAAACAAATATTTTTTTTTTTTTTATAACACAGCACATTTACAGGTTAACTTTAAGATTATAACATGGCAACTGAAATGAATTAATGGGAAATTAAATTACGCTAAATGGAATAAATTCACTCTTGATTTATTTATATACTTTTTGCAGTCTTAGAATACAATATTATTGCTATTTGAAATATAGTACCTAAGCTAATTAATGTCCCTGCCCTTCTCAACAAAAATTATATAAAAATCATCAAATTATGTTTTCAATATAGGCAATATAATATATGTTATGTGTATAAAAATCAAATAGCAAAAATATGATAAATAGTATAAAGTGAATTTACACCATGAAAATAAAAACTTTTTTTTTTTTTTAAGTTAAAATAGTTTGGATTTTAAGTAGTTAAAATAATTTAATTTCCCCATAAATTCAAATAACAAACACTATTATAAACTTGTTGCTGACTAATATTATGTACATTGTACAGCAAATACTCAGTAAACACCACTTTAAGATTATTGGCACATTTTGTTTTCAGTGATAAGGGTGGATAAAACGTGAGGTAGAAGAACAATATAATTATCAACTAAAATGTCAAAATATCAGTAATATACATATAAATGTAGAAAATCTGTTTTAATAAATACAAAAAAAGAAAAGAAAAAAAAAATTACAACAAAATTATTACAAAAATGATAAAATTTAAGTCTTGGAATTTAGATGGTTAAAGTATAATAAAAACAAAAAATATAAAAGAAACTAATTTTAAATGTTACAGTAAAAACTGAAGTATTAACTAATTCAAATTTTTTTTTTTTTATAAGAAAATATTCGATGGATCAGTTAAAATTAAAATTATATTTCAATAACATTGAATCTGAATATCTCAGGTCTTTGTTTTAAACAACTAATTAAATTTAATACATTGGTATATAAGTATATTATATATATATATATATATATAAACAATTTGAACACTTCCATAGAAGTTTACAAGGTTAATAATAGTTGTTCACTTACATAAAAGAAAATGGTAATATTCTTTTCAGTAGAAGCTAGGTTACTGTTAGTTTTATTTTAATACACATGCATTTTTTTATGGTGCTAACGGCACTGTTGTACCGTTATATTGACGACATTGCCATGCAATGCGTTCCATTACACATGATGCAGATAATCTAGCTTCAGCATCATGATCCCAACATTCCTCCATAGTGTCACATAAAGCTATTAAGCCCTAAAATACATAATTTTCAGATAAATATAAAATGCACAATTATTAAATATTTTTTAATTCTTTCTTTACTGGATGTGATTTCCAAGTGTCTTTAAAAGCAGGTCTTAGTTTTTTGTGCACAACACATTCTTGCATGTCTTCTAAAGACGGATGTTGTCCAACTTCTTCTTCAAAAGGTAATTTATAATCCGATATCGGCACCTGTTGTGTAGTGCATCTTGTTGCTAATTCCCACAGGACTAATCCGCATGCATACATATCTATTCTTAAAAACGCATCCCTGGAAAAATTTATAGCTCCTTCTAGTACTTCCGGTGCCATATATCTCCGTGTACCAACCTAGTGAAAAATAAAAATTGATTTCTACTATTTTTTGTTTAACAATTAATAATTCATTGTTAATAACTTACCTGTCCATGTGTATCACCACATGACTTGCCAGGTTGAAATACCAAAGCGAGACCAAAATCAGCAATACAAGCAGTTAAGTCATGTTTCAGCAAAACATTATTGCTTTTGAAATCTCTGTGAGCGATGGCAGGCTTATACTGATCTGAGCGTTCTGAAGGGATTTCTTCATGCAAATGCATTAATCCTCTAAAATTATCAAAAATATGTTTACATAATAACCATTATAATTTTATATACTTATTATATTTTTTTACCTGGCCATAGATTGGGCAATATGACATAGTTGATCCCAGGTTAAAATGTTTGATTTCAAATAATCACACAACGATCCATGATCGTGATACGCAGTAATCAACCAGTATTCATTTTTAGCACCCTCAATAACACTTGCATGTTTTTCAGCACCAATAAATGACAACATATTATCATGTTGCATATGAGGCAGTTGGTATATGTCTTGTTCAACCAGCCATGAGTTTCTGTCCTTTAATAATAATAATATATAATGTATAATTTAAAATGCAGAGAAATAACATATTGTTATTATCATACTTGAGGAGGGAATATTTTTACAGCCACAATATCTTTTTTATGAAGAGCTTTCCACACTGCACCATAGCGACCACGCGCTTTTACCTCAACTAATTGAATTGGACGATTACTAAGTATAGGAGAACAATTTCCCAAATGAGAGCTATCGGATGATGGAACCTTAACATTAGAAATAATTGATAATTAATTTGAATACAAAATTAAACATAAATAAAGAAAACTGTTGTGTAAGGTAAATTATTAATTTAACTCACCCACTAAAGATATAAATTCCAAAGAAAGTAATGATTAAAAAAAAAAAAAAAAACATTCAATCAATTGTAAATCATGCACAATATGTTTTTATGTGTTTATTTTCAATTTTATGTTTAAAAATTGGAATAAATGTTTGAAAATAATCAATATATTGACTGCCATACAATTACTGTTGATGATTGTATATTCCATAGTGATTATGTTTTATATTAAGAGCACGTCAGCGTGGCTATTTTTAAGGGATTCTATATAGGCATTTAGAAAAATTGTTTTGTTCCTTAAGTTTTAAATTCTGAACAAATCGAGGAATGTATTGGTTTTACGATGTTTTAAATTTTTATTTTTCATGTCTATACTCAAAAAATCTATAAGAAAAAGGGCTTTAAACATTACATGTAACACTATTTCCTAGTAGCAAATTACATTTATTTGGTACTTTAAAGAGGTATCTTTTTAGATTTTTCAATTTTATCGATAAATATGTAAGAAAAAACTATTAAAAAATTAGCATAAAAATTGGTAAATACGGTTGTGATAAAAATATTGATGCTAGAGGCATGACATTTTCACCACAAACGTATATACGTAAAATATTATTACAAAATTTTCATCAAAAAAGTTTACTAATTTTTAGGCCATTTATAGCAATATTAGAATTTAAGATGATGTAAACGTAAGTCATTATTAAGGGGTTCTATACTTATAGGCAATTTTTAGACAATTTTAAGAAAAATGAAAATCTTACAATTGAAAAATTTTTATATGCATATTTAAAATGACTAATAACTGGTTCTATTACTATATAATTTTTTATTAATTAATAAAATATTACTTTTGTATTTCTCATTTATAACAACATACAAATACCTTAGAAACAAGTAACAAAAATAAATTATTTATAGTCCTACTGAGCCGTTTTTTGATATGTGTATTTAAACATGTGTTATGAATTGTTAAAAACTTTGTGTAAAACTAAGACCGAGCATAAAGTTTTTGTTCGATAAGTATATTTAAATATCTAAAATATATGAATGAAAAATGTCAAATTTTCAAATTAAAAAAAAAAAAAACTATGTTCGTCTATAGTTAATATTCTATTTAAATTTTAAAACTACAATAACTACAAGACAAGTTGAACTTAGAAAGCAAGAATGTATTTTAATACCTTTAAAACACATGTATGTCACATTAACAGTTTTTGAGTTTTTTTTAAACAAAATAAAATGTTCATGGGCTCTAAAATCTAATAATTATTTTATAACATATTTTGTGGTTAAAATTGATATACTAATGGTGGTTGAATCTATATACAGTATAGTCACAATAATATGAGTATGATAAAGTACCAGATATTTTTAATGCAATGGCGGATCTATCATCTGTCTTTACCACTATGTACCTAATAATAGTGTATATGTGTAAATTTGAAGATGGCCATTGCAGTTTTATAGAAAATGGTTATACCTAATCATTTGATCGCAAAAATATTAAACACAAGTTAATATTGTAATTTATTTCTAACTTATTAATATTTTATTTCAATAAAATATATTCTTTTTATGGAATTAGTTTCCAAAAATGTGAATTTAAATAATGGAATATTTAAAAATCTATTTTATATTAATTATTAAAACCTATTAAAATACTAGATTTTATTTACTTACATGTGAAAATTGAGGAATTTTTCTTCGTTTATACACCCAATAGACAAATAAAAACATAGTGGCTAAAATAACCAAAGGTAAAGAAGAATATACTACGGTATTTAATACTTCATTATTATCATGAACTGGTTTTGCTGCTAAATTAAATAAATATATTTTTAATTGCATGATAATCAATTAATGACAAGTGTTAATTATTTACATGGCTCAATGCGAGGAGTTGTTGGAATAGGGTCCCATAGCAGCTCAGTATTACAAAAATCTCCTTCACAACAACAAAATAAGTGCTGATTAGGTTTGATTTCTCCTTTTTTCTCTTTGCATTGTTTCTGACCATGACATTCAACATTATTTAAAAAACACCCCTGTAAGAAAAAATAAATGTTAAATAAATACAACATGCGTTTGCTTAATTCTTCATCATAAAGGATTTTATTAAGTACCTTAAGTTTTATATCTAACAGATTTGTTTTGGTATCATTTTGCCAAACAGCATAACAATATGATGGTTTATCATTTTCAGAAGCAGTACAATTTTGTGTTTCATTACCACAACCATATTTACCACCACTATGCTCACATGCTGTTTGGTTGTAGTAAATACATGAAATGAATTGAGTTGATGGAACATTCCGGCTAGCACAATTACATATAGTGATAAAAAATAGAGTACTACATATCCACATCCATAATTTTTGTTCCATTTTTATGTTTGCGTTATTTTTTCAGTAGTACTATTTATTGTAAATTACAAATAATTTACATATCCTGAAAACACATATTATTAAATTATTAATATTTAATTAGATAAATTAAAAAATTACCAAACCTAAGAAGGTATATACTTATATATTTTTATTTTGGCATAGTTTTTAAAGTATAAATGGGCAATACTGCAAAATATTCTATTGTCAAATAATCGATTTTTCAGAAGAACACATTTTTGTTCATTTTTTTTAAACAAATATTGACTGATTTATCTGTTATTTCAGATGGAAAATTTAAGCTAAATATTGAAAATAAACTAAATAAAATAATCCCACCATTGGATTATCGGCCTAATTTACTACAAAAAATTATATTAATAGGTATTCATTATTTTACGAGTACCTCCTAGATTCCTATATGACTTTATTTTAATAATTAACAAAAAATCTATATACAAACTTGTAGGATACCTACCTATTAAATATAATAAAAATAATCAGTTTTTTGGCATGCTTTTAAACTTTTTAAATCTTGAATTTCTTAAGTTCTATTAGGCTTACAGAGATGTTTGGCCCTTTATTTTAAAGAGAATTTCATAATGTTGATCAGGAGCTATGATGAAAATTCAAGTTTATTACATAACTATGGCTACAGGTGGTATTACCTATTAATTTTTTTTATCTCGATTTTTGAAAAACATTAATGTTTTACCTATATCATAGGAAAGGGGTATGAATAATAATGTAAAATTCCAGATTTCACTCTGTAAATTTTAGGATCTTAAGCTTTTAACACTGCAAAAAAATATACCTATATATAGGTAGGTACGTATATTTATATAATACGTATATATTTGAAAATTAAAAAAAAAATTTCCACCAAGCATATTTAAGTAACATACCATATCAATGTTATGAAATTCTCTATATAATAAGGGATCAAACATTTCTCTAGGCTTAATAGAACTTGAATACCTAATTTAAAACTTAATGCCAAAAAAAAACTATAATTTTTCAAAAAATTAAAAATGAATTACACCAAAAACCAATAAGATAAAAAAAAAAAACATTCTAAAAATATATTTTCATTTATATCATTGGAAAGAATGATCGCTGAAATTTTTATAGAAATTTAAAATGGTCCATTTTGATTTTTGTTGATTTGTCATGGAATGACCCTAAAATTAAAATATCAACAATAGATAATTTATATTTTCTTTTTTACTTAAATTTAGTACCTACCTAATAGGTAAATTTACACTAACTCTAATATTAGAAATTACAGTTGTAAAAAATGCTGAAAGTAAATATCCTACCTACCTATATTATTAGTTAGTTAAACAGAGACTGCAAATACGGGTATCATGTAATTAAAAAAAAAATTACTTAATAATAATGTACCTATTACCTATCTAAATGATTTAGGTAATATTATAGTTATAGAAATATAATACTTCAGTATCAACATATTTTAAAAGAGTGAATAAAAACTGAATAAATATTTATGTAGGTACCTAGGTATTTATCAAAAAAAATAATAAAGTATTTAAATAGGTACCTAAGTAATTTATGACATTTTAAATTACAAATGTATTAATTTATTTTAGTTACCTACCTATGGTTTGATAACATTTTATTCATTAAAATTTGTTAAAATTGATTAGGTATTACATTAAATTTTGTGTAGTTAAGTCAAAGTTAAGCGTGCCCAAGAGTGCACTTATATTTTGATATAAAATATATTTTTGTACAACATGTCAATCAGATACACTCCGAGATATACAGTACTGCCGTCAGGGTATATTAAAATTTTGGTGAGTGATTTCTTTTTTATTCTAATCACCCACAGAGTGAATTAATATGAAAAAATAAAATAATATACCGATCTAAAATTTAAGCAAAGTAGTGACGTATATTTATGTCATATGTAACTCATAAGCTGAAGGAAAGACTTGAATTTACATTGTGCATTTTTTATTCCTAATACCTAGTAATGACGTAAATATAAGTATGTCATTACAATTTGAGATAAAATACGGTTTTAATGTTTATAATTTTATTAATTTCAATTAAAGTTACTAACTTTTATTATAAATATTTAAATATTTTATCTTTTTTATTTATTGAATAAATCTGACGAGAAAAAATAACAATACAAATGAAAACAAAAAAATCAAATTATAACAAAATTCAACCAGGTAATATGAAATAAATAACCTTTACATGAAATAATAAATTCTTGTATAAAAAATTAAAAAAACACTTCTGTTACTTAAGATTTTAATTTCATTTAGGTACTTATTCTTTTTCGAATAAATCAGAATAAAATCTTAAATAAATGTATCAATGTTAAGAAATAAGAGGATGCCACACTTGCGTTATTTTCCCCAAAAAAACTGTTTTGTGAGAAATAAGGTTTCTCAGGCTGTAATTAAAATTAAAACCCAAATTTGTATACAATGTAGAAGACTAAATTATGTGTGTTCTACTGTGCTCCTTCTTCAAAAACCCTTTTTTTTTTTTTACAGATGGTATAACACGAGGTATAACATCAATTCTATTTGTGTTATCAAAAAATGGAAAACAGTAGAACATAGATAATTTTATCCCCTAACTAGGTATATTGCGTAAAAATGTGAGTTTTAATTATAATTACAGCCTGAAAAGCCTTACCTATTTCTTGTAAAACGGTTTTGTTCACAAATATTGTGATTACGCAATAATAAAAAAGTGGTAATGACATAGATATATTCTTAAATTACTTTTAAAATGTACTTAAATATTTTTAAATTATAAGGATTTTAATTTTTCTTAAAATTTCAAAAAAATTGCTTATACAAAACACTTTAAAAATCACATGTGTGGCGTCCTCTTAACAATCAAAATCAAGAAATTACCTAATTCATAATGAATTAATATTGTATAAACTGAAAAATGTGATGTGATTTACGATTTATAATATACCTACCTATAATTCATATTATAATCTGTGACGATTATTTCATAATCAATGGTATGACTACCAAACTATATTATCTACTAGTCATTATAATAATTAATTAATAATTAGGTAGGTATGTTTAATACACAGAATTGTAACCTACGGTATAATAATATACCTATTACTTATTAGGCAGGTGCTTATATCAATATGTATAAACAGTATTGAATTTCATTCTCCATCACTCGTTCCTTGTGAAAAATAAGTACAGCTGAACATATTTATTTAGAAAAACATTTTCATCTAAAAATAATACTATACATATAGGTAAGTATAACGCGTTGAGTGGTACCTACTGTTAGAGGGGTTAGGTTAACGCTGTTTATAAATATTGGTTTGTTTCAACAGTCTAGACAATTTGTAAACAGGTACCTACCATTAGACATATCCATACGAACAACATATATATAGAATGGAATGAGCAATTGGTTGAACTCTAGCTTTTGGGTAATCATGAACAATTGAAAAACGTTACCGAGTACATAATATACCTACCCAATATGTAGATGTAGGTAGGTATGAAAATAAATTACGTTTTGATGCGTATGATAATAATTAATGCGTGTTGACGTAATAAGCATTTGGGCTTGGTGTAGGTATAGCAATATTTTATTTACATAACAAATTGATAAGATAAACCATTAATAATACGGAACATAATTATTATTTATATACAAACGGTGGTACCTAATCAAATTAGTGAAAACGGTATCAACGAGGGGGGGGGGTTGGATGGGGAGGGAAAATATTATTTATTTATGTACCTATTTATTTACCCGATAAACGCCAGTCGCCGGATAGCTATAAAATCGGACCTAATCCGAGTACTCACTCGGGTTTTTACACGGGATACGAGTGTGTATTGATAATGGGCATTGGGCAATGTTATTATTATTTGGTTGTGTCGGCTCGGACGTCGAACGGAATCTTTTTTGAAATTTTACCGATTTCCAAGGACACGTCACATAGGTACAGCATTACAACATTATCGGTTGGACTATCGGCGGACAAGTAGATAAAACGTGCGTCGTGCACGCACATTTGTGATCGCAATACTTACGATGATGGAACCGCAACGATATTCCGGTAAGACACCGTACTCCGCGAACGATGAGCATCGTCTGCCGAACCGAGACGAGGAAACGCACGTCACACACGCGGATCGCGAACGGAAAACCGACGAGAACGGCGAAAACCGCGTTCGTCAACGAAAATACGTACGGACTACGGGCACGACACGAATTTTTAGTGATTTTTCCACAACAAAAACAATATGGAAGAGCTGCGTAGAAAAAAAAAAAAAAAAGAGATTATTGCCGTCGGAAACAGTGTAGCCGTATGGGCGATACTATCGGTTTGAGCGACGAATGAACTGTTATTACTTTTACCGTATGAAAAAAAAGCAATATTAATAAGTTAATAGATAGAATACGTATTTCTTAAATTTGGTAGTAAATAAAGAGAAAAAAACACACATCATATTCGGATAGACGAAATTCGTTTAATATAATATTTGAGAATTTAGGCTCATGAAATATCGAATATTCACGGAAAAATATGTTAAAACTCTGAAAAGCCCACGGTGATAACGTTTTAATCGTGATAAGAATGTTACGCAGGTCGAGCTGCTGCAGCTGATGGTTACTGTTTTTATAACATTATGATAATTTTTTGATAATTGTCAATTGATATACAGACTTCGCACGTGACATTTTTGGAAAAGTCCTTTTCGAGTATACTATATTGTTTCAAATTCAGTAGAAATGGGTAAGGCGAAGAAAAAGAATTTGAAAAATGGTGTCGACAAGCCGTACACCAATTTGGCCGATCAGATCGTCGGAGATCGGATTGTATCGAAAAGGAATAAAGAACCAAAGATCCGACTACGCCAAGAAGAAAGCGAAGAGGTAATATTTTGAACATTTTTACGAGTGTAGACGTGAAATACCTAAACAAGGATCGTTTTATGATGTAGGTTATTGGTTCACAACTGTCCAAACGTATATTGAATCAAGTGAGAGAACAAAAACAAGAAATTAACGAGAGCGGTAAGTTTAAAAATTGTATTTTGTTTGACATTTTATCAATATAATGTATATTTTATTTTGATCCATGGTTTTAGAGGGTACGGACAAAAATCTATTAACATCGTTGGGCTCGGGGTCTGATTCAGAAGAGGATGAAGATGATAAACCAATGTTTGGCGAAGGAGATGATGACGATTATTATGAACAACTAGTAATATAACAAATAAAATAAAAATACAATTTTCTTTATCTTTTCTAATGTTTGTTTTCATTTTCTCAGGAAATCAATGCAGATGATGAAAAAGCTTTAGAAATGTTTATGTCTAAAAAACCTGAAGCTCGATTAACATTGGCTGATATGATTATGGAAAAAATTACTGAAAAGCAAACTGAAATACAAACTCAATTTACAGACGCTGAAAGTAGGTTTATGTCATATTTTTCTTTTATAAATTACTCCATAAAAACTGTTGTTGATTTTGTTAATAAAATTTGTCTAAAATATTCATGTAAATTAATATAACAAAGATAATATATATTTTATATTAGATCCATAATTTACCTATATAGGTATATGTACAAATTAGTATATTTAATATCTGTATAGGTACCTATACAGTATACATATTGACATATTGATATTGAATTTTGATTGCCATATTGGAGACAGTAAAAGTTTTTATATGTATTTAATATATTTTTTATTTCTGTGGGATCTAATTTTTCCAATAATAGATATGAGTTAAACTACATAATAATTTATAATGTAGGTATTTTACTGAATTCAATTGTGAAATATATTGTTGATTTGTTATTAATCTGAGTAGTTTTCAACTTTGAATATAGTTATGGACTTAATTGTTTACAAAATCTTGGTCATAAAAATATATTGTAAATTGTAGTTCCCTACTGTATGTTATAGGTACTTATGAAAAGGAGGTTTAAGATAGACCTAACATACCAGTTTGAAGTTTATTAAAATTTAATTTAATTGATCATTTTATGTATTATTAATTATTTATGTTATTTATAGGTGTCCAGTTGCAAGATATAGATCCACGAGTATTACAGATGTATAAAGGTGTTAAACAAGTGTTAACCACTTATCGAAGTGGTAAATTGCCTAAAGCGTTTAAATTAATTCCAAAGTTACGTAACTGGGAGCAAATTTTGTACATTACTGGTTAGTTACAGTTTTTAACTCTAAAATTAAAGACAATTTTTCATTTAAATTTACCATTTTTTAGAGCCTAATACATGGAGTGCTGCAGCAATGTACCAAGGAATTCGCATATTTGCATCTAATTTAAAAGAAAATATGGCTCAGAGATTTTATAATCTTGTTTTATTACCTAGAGTTAGAGATGACATTGATGAATATAAAAAATTAAATTTTCATCTTTATCAAGCATTAAAAAAAGCTTTATTTAAACCTGGAGCATTCATGAAAGGAGTACTTATACCATTGTGTGAAGTAAGTGTACCGTTATTATTATTCGATCTGCAAAACAATACCTCAACAACATTATATAATATGTATATATATATTTTTTTAGAGTGGTACCTGTACATTACGAGAAGCAATTATTATTGGATCTGTCATAGGCAAAAATTCTATTCCAATGTTGCATTCAGCAGCAGCTATATTAAAATTAGCCGAGATGGATTATAATGGAGCTACATCAATATTCCTTAGAATACTTTTTGATAAAAAATATGCTCTTCCATATAGGGTTGTAGATGCAGTCGTTTTCCATTTTCTAAGGTAAAACAATATTATTAGGGTGGAGTCATCAGCTATAGCCATCTTAAGCATTTTTGTGTACAAATCATACATTTAATTTACACTTAATATTAGTTAAGGGGCTCTAACACTTGCGTTTTTCAAGGGGTTTTGTATAAGCAATTTTTTAAGAAATATTAGAAAAAATAAAAATCTAGCAATTGAAGAGGTCTGTGCAAAAACAAGGCAGTGCCATTTTTTTGAAAATGGGATTTTGGCCTTTTTAAATTAAGAAAAAGTAGAAAGGTACAAGAATTAGACAAATTCAATCAACAGTATATGAAATATAATGTAATTGGAGCTGTCTGGTTTTTCTTCCTTTCAAAAATCGGATTGATTTTCTTTTTTTTTTTGTCTGAGAAATAATGCATAAAGTGTTATATTTAAAGAAATAAAACAAATTTCTCAAAATTAGAATAAATAATAGTATTTTCATGAATTAAAAAAAAGGTAATAATAATAAGTAAAGAGTTCTGGTTAAAAAATAAGATAGCTCCACAAATTTTAGGTTAGTTTAGCTCTCATCTCAAATAAATTAACTAAATTAAATCTGATACCATGGAATTTTTTTAATCATGGTCTAAATGTATCTAAATTGATTTTAACATTAGTTTTATCTTTAACTCAATATTTGTAAAATAGTTTTTATTGTCTCCTGAAGTTTTGAAAAATGGAGTGGTCTTGTTTTTGCACAGACCTTTTCAATTTAGAAATACTTTTTAATTAATTTTAAAATAGCTCTGTGCTCATATCACTTTTGATTGTTGTGCAATCACAAAATTTTTGTCTAAAAGAACCAATAAGCGTGATCAAATTGTGGAACTTTGGAAAGTCAGTTTAATACCTGTAAACAGACACAAAATATGCCAGCATGTCTTCTAGTGTTTGATCGAGGCATTTTTCTATATTATTACTGTTTGTAATATAATCAATATTTAAAAATCGCGATTCACAAAACATGATCAATTAAATATGATTAAATAACATAGCTAAAAAAAATATAATATTAATAAACATCTCGACTGATTCCTAGAAGACAAATTGGTGAATTCAAAACGGTTTTCATAATTTAAATCTGACTTATCAAAGATCCACAGTTTTATCATGCTTTTATGTTGATTTTATGTTAGTGTTGTAGCCCCTTAATAGTTAATCCTAGAAATTATGATTATGTATAACAATTACATTATAACAAATAACAAAAAAATGTCAGATACATAATTATAATATTTAATGATAAATATTTTTTTAAAAATGTGTACTTATTTCCTCCATTTATGGCCATCCAATACCATATTCTATGGTATTATATTCTATTATGGTAATAATCTAAATATTTACTAAATTTAACTGCATTTGATGATAATACTACATAGGTATAATTTTTAATGAAAGAAATTGTGTACTTTATTACTCAATTATAAAAACTTCATTCAATAAAATTATATCTAAAAATTCCTTTATAAATTAAAAAAAAATCAAAATTTTAAATAAATACAAATTTTTTTTGATAAGATCTTTCTGCATTTAAACATCATAACTAATAACATCTCAACATATTAAACAGCTTAAACAATAATTGACTAGGATATATAGCCTATGTAGGAACATAGAGATTAAGGCCCCGTTTTGGTGTCATTATTTTGTTTTTAAATGTTATATCCATCTTCCTAATATTATTAAAAACATTAATTAGTAAGTTAATAATAAAATTAAATTTCAGCAAATATACTATTAATAACTAAATGAAATCTACAATTACTTTAAGTGGCCATTAAAGAATCGTTACATAGTTCCAACCTCTGGTCATAGATGAAGTTTTCATCAAAATTGAGTTCCCTTTATGGCGATTATATAAAATAGTATTTTAAAGAATGATGATATACCATTAATATATTAAACAATACATTATACTTGAGTCTGTAATTAACACCAAAAAATCAAAATTTTGAATTGCGATAAAAAATAAATAAATGTGTAAATGATGAAATTATGTATTTTGAATTAGTGTATCTAACTTAATATTTAACCAAAAGATTACTACTAGAATAAAAATACAGCTAATAAATAATGTTTTAATTTAAACTGGCCATAGGTAGTATCTTCACTCTATATATATTGTATAGTGTATTTATTAATTATTGTAAAATGTATAATGATTATTTTTTGTATTTAGGTTTGAGCATGACCATAGAGAATTGCCTGTTTTATGGCATCAATCTTTTTTGACATTTGTTCAACGTTATAAGACGGACATAAGTTCTGAACAGAAGAAAGCATTATTAAAGTTACTTAGGACAAAATCACATCCAACTATTACGCCAGATATACGCCGTGAATTGGAAAGCTCCACATGTAGAGATGTTGAAATGTCCGAACCCATGTAATTACTTTTGTTGAAAAAATAATAATTTTTATATGTAACATATTATTATTTATGTTGTTTATTTAATCATTTTCTTAAATATAAGATGGATATTATTAATATAATATAACAATTAAAGCTATAAGAAATTTGATATGCAGGAAGCTAGAAATAAACTAAAAAAAAAAAAAAAAAAAAAAAAACAATAGGTATAGGTATAATATGAATATTTGACTGGAAATTTATTTTTAAAAAATTATTGATGTAAATTGTTTTTGGTTAAATTAATGAATTAATTTAGTATTGTTTGAATAATAAAAAATAGCATTATCGACCTTGATTTGGCTCTCATAGTATGTATACACTACAAAGTAATATATTTTACTACTGTATTATTACAATATTTACTATTTTTTTTTCAATATTTAAAGGCATTTATTATTTAATAATTATAATTCATTTTGTTGTGGTCATACGGGATAAGAGTATATCCCAATAACTATATTTTAAAGCTTTGTTTATCGTGCACATTTTCATCTATATATATTCTTAATGATAAATCTAACTTCAGGCAGTGGCCAATTTGCAAGTCAGACCACACGTTGAATCAGTAATCATCAATGGCAGGTAATAGCTTTTTTTAATGGTACTTAGAGGTTTAATAGAGAAAACTATACATTTATTGAAGTATTATAGACTATATACTTGTGCCTATAATGTTGGATAATAAAAATATATGTTAGAATAATAATTATAACTATAGGTTTAAGAGTTAATGATAATGTGGTATCAATAAGTATGAAGAATGATTAAAACTTAATGAAAACAAGTTAAAAATAAAAGGAATAATAACTTTAAAAATTCTTTATACACAAAATATAATTCTCAAAACGTAACCTCATAACTCATTTATTGATTAGCATGCTAAATCGAAAAAACCAAAAAATACCAAGTTAACAACCATCTCATATTAGCTAGGTATTATATATAACTCTGTCAACTTTTAATAGAGTATAATGGTTTGTGTGTCAAAGTTACTTAATAATAGAAAAAAACAAGTTGTATTGGGCACTCGCACATATAGGGTAAAAGAATTTCCAAAATGTATATTTAAGTATTTAAGTAGTAACTTTATCATAACACGTGTTTGAATTCGATGCCATTGAAAGTACTATTTAGAGTTACCTTCTAATTGGAAACTATCTATTATGTGCTAAAATCGAAAAAAACTTAAAACCGGTAATCAAAATCTAACTATTTTTTACGGTTTCAAGTTTTGCCTTTAATATGTACCTATATACAGAAAAAACTGTTCTAATTTATATACCTATATCTATCAGTCTATTCTAACAGAAACAACAATGTTAACACATGTATGTAAATGTTTGAATTTCATGTTTATTGTATTATTGTACCCTGTTTTATTATTATTAATACTGTTGTAAACATTATAATTAAATACAATTTTTTTTTTTAATTATTACATTTAAAAAAAAAACTCATTTTGGAGCACTAGAACGCTAATTAAATATAATGATTTTTTTTTAATTTTGAGCGTGGCGATGAAATATGGTTTTACTATAGGCATGTGTTTTTTTTATTTACATTTTTCGTGTATGTACTCGTAACTAATTCTTTTCGGATAGAAGAAATAAAGAAAGTTTTCTGGTATACGGGTTTTTCGTAGGAAATTCGTTTTAGTTGGAAATAATTTATAGGGTAATTTTTCGATTTTCTAAGTGGGAGCGAAAAAATATAACCTTTTATAGAGGAAATATGCCGAAAAGTTGTTATAAATCAGAATGCCGGAAACTTAATCTACACCAAATATTTACTATAATACCTATACTTAGCACTGTAATATCGACGTCATATTTCTTATTAGCCATATAAATGCTAATAGTAATAATATTTAGGTTATATGTACACCGAAGCTTCGCTCATAATCGTTTTATTGAAAGAAATGATTTATCATTGCTTACAAATTCAATATAGGTATCCCACCACCAGTAAGTATTTTGTATACCCAACGAGCAAAGTGGTTCCATCACATACAAAATATAATGACCGGCATTTTTAATAATACGAGTTGGAAAGAAAATATGTTAACCCTGTCAAATTTTGAAGTTCATGACAATTTTTTTTACTATTTTATTAGGTCACATCCTCACCTACCCTATAAGATTGTAGTATATATAGTACCTATAGGTATAGGTATATAAATGTCCAGGCAGGGCCAGAGGGAAGTGGGAATGAGGGGTCGTGACACCCCGTAATCGTAATTATTATAGTCGGCAGTCGGCATATTTTTGACAAAAGTACCTACTCATTCATTGTACGATTTACCAATTTATAATATATATGTGTACCTATGTATTTCCTGATGAAAACGATAAAACCAAGGTGGATCTATAAGGTGTAATCACTCCCTTTAACCGCCATGAGGAAAAAGTGATTGAAATTTTTACACCACTTACTGTCTCCACTAGGAGCGCTGACTACCCGATGAGGTCCAAAAATTTTAAATATATAGTGTATGTTTATATACGAAAATGAGAACACTTTCATTAAATATTATAAATTAAAACTTATTTTCCCAAACTATTATAAATATTATTATTTGTATTATTTACAAAACTGTCAGTGTTTTATTAAATTAATCTTGAAATTTTCTTCAACTTCTTTTCAGTATTTTTTTTTGTGTGCTATATTATGTTGATTATTTTGTTTACATGCAAATATAATATAATTCTTGTGTTGATGTAAAACTGTATAATATATTTTGTTAACTCCTTCTGGTGTTTTGAACAACCAACTTTTGAAGATAGTCCTCGAACATTGACTTCATTCATAACTAGAATAATGTAGAAACATACATTACGATTACATATTATTTCTAATCAGATAAACTATATTAAAAGTAGGTATCTAAAAATAAAAAATTTATACCATACACATGAAAAGCATTAGAAAACGTGAATAAAAAGATAAGAAAAATTCGAGGGAAAATTAATGGAAAATTTTCAATATTTAGTAATAATAAAAAAAAAACGCATGTAATAATGTATTTATTATAAATTATATCATTATATTCTTGCATTATAATACGCATAGAATAATGTATAATATTATAAATTTTAATAACAAGAAAATTTGTATGTGTTATTTTTATTTCGAATACTAGGATATAAATTTGTCTTCATTTTAGATTTACTAAAAAATTTATTTTTATTAATTTCACGTGATTTTTACTATTTTTCTGCATTTCTGCATAATATATTTAAATATAATTTTGAGCCCTCATCGGGTAATCAGTGCTCCCGGTGGCGTTATCAAGTGGTGTATATTTTTCGATCAACTGATAAGCGGAGTGTCGACACCTTATCCATCCACCTTGAATAAAACCGTAGTATATTATTATCATTGATTATATATATAATTATATATTAATATAATATATATAATTATTATAATATTATAATTATTATATTTATAATTATATTATATATATAATCAATGATATTATGAAACTGTCATCGAGAATCATGTGTAAAAATATTGTTTACACAAATCACTATTTCTAAAAATAGAATGTATTGATATAAAATTCCCAGTCGGAAAACTCGTGATGCCGAAATTTAATGTAGCGTCGTCAGACGATTACGTTGCGATATTCTGTTTTTGTGGTGTATGCCGAAGGCATAAAGTTCTATAAAAACTAAAATAATATAGTAAAATTTATTCAATTATTAATTATTATATATACTAGTAAATGCTATTCAAGTTGTGTAATTTGTGGCCTGTGCGGTATTTTTATTATGTCAGAACCTAAACTTAAACGGATTAAACTCGAGTGTCTATAGACTGTGGAAGTATTTTCAATGAGGACTAAATTAAAACATGAGCGTGATGTACATGAAGGAAAATAAAATTAGAGACACAATATTTTGGTGCACCAATTAATCCATTTGTAGCAGCGAAGACAAAAATAAAATTTGCAGTTGGTAAGTTTATTTGAATACATTATTTGTATTTATACGTATACCTACCTAAGCTTAGAGATATAAAGAATCCGTAGAACTATTATACTTCCGTCCCAGTCACGAATTTCAATTTTTTTTTTTTTTTACAATCGATAGTATTTTTATTATTGATTCCATATATGTAAAAATGAAATTTCGGAAACAAATGGTTAAAAAATTACAGCGGTTTATAATAATTTTGTAATATCAAAAACGACACATTTTATGTTGCGATGACATTACGTATAGCACCTTAACTTTTAGAAAATTGCATCAAGTTGGTACTTTAAAGATGTAATTTTTAGATATTCTCCATAATTTTTTAACACAACTCGAATAACTACCGAAAAATTACGAAAAACCGCTAAAAATAGGATTTCGTCAATATCGTGTATAGTTCTTTGAAATAACTTATTTCTCCATAATTTCGCAAATAATCATTATGTCATTATAATATTCACTATTGTCTTGAAATTTTGAACAAAAATGTATCTTTGTACTATACAACTACATTTTCGGGTTAATTTTCGGTTTTAAGACCTGACTAAAATAAAAGTAAATATTGTGAATATTGTGAAAATATAATTTTTCTGTGTGGGTAATAGTTTTTAAATGAAAATGTTTTCAATTATCTAAGGTATGGTACCTGTTACAGAATATGTAGCACTCGGTGCAATTAAATTGAAATTTTTAGTGATGTTTTTACTACTTACCTGTACTGTCATTTTAAATATTTTAAATAATAATTAATAATATATTATAGAAGTCAATTACAAATTTTTATTAGGTACGGTATGTCAGCAAATCGTAATTGTAGTCGGGGTAATCTGCACTTTGAATCGAACCGAATTTTTTCGGCAGGAGGTGAAGACTTTTTTTTTTTTTTTTTATTATTGCTTATTTGCAAAAATGGTATTTTAGTCGGCAATTTTTTTTATTTTTTATTTTTTTTTGACACCCCCCACCCTTATCAGATTTTTCTAGCGCCGACATTGTGTCCAGGACCGGTGCTAGAAAATATTTGTGATGAGTCGTCGGAATAATTTTTGCCGACTTGACTATTTTTCCAAAAGAGTTAATAAGTAAAAGAACCATCAATGAAGCCGTCGAAATGCATCTTTCAAAAGTATGTAAAAAAAAAACACGTGATCAACTTTTTCTAAGACCAAATACTGAAGAATTTTATAGTTTGCGACTGAATTTCTTATAAATACTTCTTCAAAACGGGTAAATAAGAAAATGTCTTGAATTTTTTTTTTTCGCCCACTAGACTACGGTGACCATACATACCGTTTTTTGTAAGATTGTCCCGTTTTTGGCGATTGCGTCCTGTTGCCCCGACAGACTTTAAACGGGACGCAATTTGTCCCGCTTTAAGAAGTGAGGTCCCTTTTTTTGCTCATTTACCAAAAATTTTGGTAAATATTGACAAATGATTTTTTTTTTTTACATTTTTAAGAAAGTATTTCGGGTTCGGATTCAACAATTTATTACGATTTTAACTTTTTTAATGTTATCTCATTTTTTAATTTTCAAAATATGGTCACCCCCACACTAGACTTCATTTTGTTCAATTTAGTTCTTGAGTGAGGGGTGGCCACGATCCCCTAAACCCCCTTTCCCGCCAGTCCTGTATCGTCATGTCTGTGATGATAGGTAGGTAATTGGTTTATCATAAGTACAATTTCAATGTAGGTTTTTTGATTAATTTATTTTTATAGATACCTATCGAAGTATTATTATAATAATTAAAACTTTTAAAACAAAGTAGTTACCTATATAGAGATATACGTTTTATTAAATATTAATTAAAAATGTATTATTAAATTATTGAGGATAACTTAATTACACAATAATTCATCACCATTTTTATCAACGTATTTTTACGTATTTGTTTTTGGTATTTTTAAAAACTTTCACGCCTTTTCTGGAGTTTTGTAACGCTTCCCTAGCGGGTGAGTATGCGTCCCCCTCAGTTTGAGATCACCTGCTGTATACTAACGTATATAAATAATTATAATTATCGTTAAAACATTTAATAGAAGCCGCGAGATAATATCACGAACAGAGATTATTATAGAGGAAATAGAGAAAGATAATTTTCATGAGAAAAGAATAATTATAATAATCGAGACGAAGAAATAAGTACCTATGAAAGGAATGGTGTTCTGGATCAGAAAGGAGAGAGAAAGAACGTTTTCACGAGAGAGAAATAATTATAATAATCGATCTCGCGGGAGCAAAGCAATGACCGAAATTAATCTTTATAAATAAAGACAAACGAGAATTTTTGTGTTTTGTAAAAACTTGGTATTTAAATAAAAATCTTGGAACATTTAAAAGGAAAATTTTACAAGAATAATTATAATATTTGGGGTGGTATGGTTGTAAAGAAATGTCCAATACAATGAATTCAACTAATAAATACATATCAAAAGGAATCTAAAAAAAAAAAATTTAAAATATTAAATGCGGAAATAACAGAACAACGTAATATTAGCTCTAAAAAATTGCAAAAATTATATAAAACCACACTAAATGAATTTCAGGCCTATATAGGCACACCTATAAAATAAAAAAAAAACAATTAAAGAGAATTTAACATTAATTATGAAGTAATTATAGTCGATATATTATATAAGTAATAATATACAATTATACGAATCAGCATTTTGCCAAATAAATGTAACGAACTCGGGAGTATCGTAGAAAATACATTACCTACCAACAGGCAGAACCGTAACAAAAGATTCGATAGCGGCCTTGGCAAAGAACCGTATTTTCGTCCATAAAATGGTAATAAGGAAAAAAACTCATCAGTTTTTTGACGTTGCGCCCCCATTCCTTAAAAATCCAGTTTACAAGCAAAAAAAGAAAGTCATCAACTTACTTTTACAAGAATTCTCCCAACCCCACCCCCCTAAAATCTTAGAAATTTAGGGATAGATATTACTGAATTTCGATTTTTGCGCTCCCTTTTCTGTTGCGCTCTTGGCCTGGGCCAGTTTCGCCAAGCCCCTGCTACGGCTCTGCGGGCCACAGGATTTCGAAAAAAAAAATATTACCGTAAACAGATCAATTTTAAATTTTAATAGATGTAAAATGTTTATATACCTATACAATAGTTGTAAATTATTTAAGACACATAATGTAATTGGTGTAATAGTAGATATTATGTATAATAATAATAGTCTGGGAATGCGGAAGTCTGGTATTGAAAATTTGTAATAAAAGTACATACCTACGATAAACATGATAAAAGAAAAAAAAAAAACGAGGAGTCGACACTGTTTTTTAGAATAAGATAGCATAGTTATAGTATACAATGTATCGTTACATATATTATATAGGTCTTATATAATATTAAGTAGGTATAATAAAATAAAAAAATATAGGTAGGTACCTACAATACACATATAATATTACAGGAATATTAAAAATAGGTAATACGCAAAAACCATAGCACCATGACAAAATAGATAGGTATTATCACAGTTGACACATTTTTTCCCCGTGTGCGCATCTCCTCGCTTCACCCGGCCTATAACGTAGTTCACCACTTTTCATTGGTCCAACATTTTGTCATTCGGATTTGAATTTTGATGGTGATTAAGTAAACAAACAATTAAACATAGATTATAATAACTTAAATCATAATAAACAATATAAAATATAATTTATTAAAATTATATGTGCACTATTAAATAATTAACAAGTAAATACAGGCAAAAATACATAAGATAATATTGGCCAATAAGAAGTGGTGAACTACAACACAGGTGCAGTGAGGAAATATTTTAGCGGGTTGTGCGTATCAAAAATCTGTGATGATACCTATCTATTTGGTCGTGAATAACACAACGTATAAAAACATTAGATGGGTAGTGAAAAATCCGAATGTGGGTGGTAGGTATTCGTTTTACACGGGAATGTCCAACGGTACTAACTATACTATGATAATAAAATTAAAATATCCAATATACAAAAGTTAGTAGAAACATTAGGAACCATCGCGACGTTTTAACATTTAAACGATCCATTATCAGAATTCGAAAATTCTTAATTAGCTGATGAATAATACACAGAAAAAAAAAAAAAAAGGAAAAAAATTCGATTGCGACCATAAGGAAATGATGAGGCGATCGGAATAACAAAATAATATAATATTATAGGTACCTAATATAGATGCAATAAAATATTATGTTAGGTACCTATCTACTTATGTAACAAACCCAATTTACACTGACGGAAAAATAACGTAATTGTTTTTAGAAATGTGATTGCACCTTAATAAAGTATTCGGAGTACTGTATTCAAAACACTTAAAAACTAACACTAAAAAAGTACCTACTCTGAATACTAATCGAGTCTGATATATACGTATATTTTGAAAGTATTCAGCTCGATGGGAGTAAGAAATGGCGATGACTTGTTTTATGGAGAATGCACGGAAAAAAGTTTACAGTGCATATTTTATTAATGTACATTTTACGGATAACGGCGTCGGGCGTACATAGGTATGTACTATTTGAACATTTAAGAGGACTGACGATTTTCAGCGGTAAAAACATGTTTACGCAAAACAAATGAAATGGAATTTTAAAATAATTTTAGAGTTAAAACACTTATTATGAAATTGATAGAAAACAACATTTTGGAAATAACCTCATCGGCATTTGTGTCTTAAAAACGGAAGAAAAAATTGTATTTGTATTTTGTACCTTTGATAACGAGCTTTTAGAAAATTGTAGAACCCTAACGAGGTTATCTCTAAAATTTTATAATAGGTAGGTACTATAACTTTAAAATGTCTTTAAAAAGCCACTTTATTCGTTTTGCGTAAATTTATTTTTAAACAAATATCGTGATTACACTACAATAAAAAATAGTACTGACACGGGACTATTAGATTCTGAGCGAAGCGAGGATAGTATTGGTTTTACAATGATGTGTTTTTTATTTTACGCGAAAATTGTACCAGAAGGAGTGCAAATTTCATCTAGTTGGTACTTTATAGATAGGTCATTTTTCGATAAACGCGTGAGAAAAAACGTATCAAAAAATTAGCATTAAAAATTGGTGAACAAGATTTTCACCGTAAAATTCTTCATAACTCTTCATAAATATTGATGCTGGGTGTCATGAAATTTTCACCACAAATGTATATACGTAAAATAATAATACAAAAAAGTTTTCGAACATTTTTACCCACTTTTGGGCTATTTATTTATTTAAATATGCAAATTTGAGACATTTAATTCATAATAGGCTTAATTTTCGTATTTAAGACCTGAAATTTTAATACAGTGTTAAAAATATGCCATTCTAGTTACATGCAAAGAATTATAAAAATCGGAACTTACAATATTTTTTTAATAGCCATTTAAAATTTTTTTTAAGTACCCATTTAAGTTTTTCCACATTAGTATGCAATGTGTTCGAGTTTTGGGGAAATAATGGATTTAACAACTTGAAATTTTCACCAAATACGTATATTAGCACTTTATAAAGGCAAAAAATTTTGAAAATTTTTTTCCCAATTTTGGGCTAATTTTAGACATTTTAGATTTTGAGGTTTCGAAGTTCTAAAAGGGTTAATTTTGGGTTCTAAGACGTGAACATTTTATGCAACGTTAAATATACGTTACTCTAATTAAATTAAAAAAAATCTCGAAAATCCGTAGTCAATATATATTTTTTTTATAGTAATTTAAATTTCCCCACAAAATTATCAATTTTGAGGTATTTAAGGTCAAATAGTTGGTAAAATGACATTTTAAGACCTGAAAAAAATTTAATATAACGTTAGTCGTGCATTACTTTAACTAAATTTAAAAAATCGACTGAAAAAAAGTATTTTAGTTTCTGAGCATAGCAAGGAACTAGTTTTACAATGTTTATTTTTATTTTTTTTCACTCGCATTTCGTGCATACCCCATAGTAATTTTGCACCTATGAAATTACTGCTTTTTCTACCTACATTTTGTTTAAAAAAAAGTCGGGAATAAATTATATATACCTATTCGGGACAAAAAATAAATAAGGATGTGGTATATGATCATAGATGTGTGATAATTATATTTTTTATACGGTACCTATAGTAATTAGTATTCATCATAATAGAATAAAGATACCATTGGTATTCATTCCTCTCGGTTATACCTACAGATATATATTATTATTACCTTTATTATTATTATTACAGACCTATTAATTATTATAATACTAGTATATACTCGTATATCTGTGGTTTTATTTACCATAGAATGTACTTTATGAATGTATAATCACGCAGAATACTCTTTCTATTCTGTGGTAAAATAGTATTTTAGTTTTCGGTTAGCGACGTGTAGTGGACAGTAGAATGTGATAACAAATTTTGATAATTGACTAGTTATAATGTTGGACGACCGTTAAAATTTTTTTCTATTTTTTTATATAAATGTATGTTGTCGTTAGTGTAATTTTATTAGATTAACGTAATACATAACTGCAATAAAAAACATACCTACTTACTCAAAAAGCCTAGGCTGCATTATCAAGTAAAAGATGTTGCAGAATGACCTACTACATTTGATAAGAAGTAGATTCTGTAGACGCATAAATTTCTTCATATATTTATTGTATTCATTGTAAGTACTAAGTTTAGTTTTTTAACTAAAACTTTAATAACATAGGTTTTTATTGTAATTTTGTAAAAATGCATTTATTTATTTTTTTAAATGTTCTTTACATAATATTATATTTTTGCCGATTGTAAACAAAAATTGCCCATATAATTCAGATAAGATATACCTATTAGAATTAATATAAGTTTGAAAATAATTTTTTTTTCGTTTAAAAATATACTGAATTTAACATAATAGACAGTAATATCCATGTAAAATACTCCAAAGCTTATACCCATATTGTTAAACTATTCTGAATATATTATTAGTGTAATCTACAGTAATTGTTAAGTATATATATCCACCGAATTTTCCCTCAGAATCGTTTTTTTTAGAAAGAAATGATTTATCATTGCTTTCAAATTCAATATATATGTCAGCATTATCCTACCAAACGTACGAAGTGCTTCCCAGTCTTTTTTTTAATTACTTTTCAATTATATTAATATATTTTTTGATTGTTGAATTTTTATTTTTCTTAAAATATCTAAAAAATTGCCTATACAGAACCCCTTAAAAATGGGGTGTGCGACGTCCTCTTAAAGAGGTTCGAGTCGGTCATTTTCTAAGGAGTATTGTAAAGGCAATTTATCGTACATGATAACATTTTAAATTTAGAATTTAATGCAGTTAGAGAGGTCATTGAAGTTAATAAAGCTAATAATAAATTAATAAATACACTCCTTGGGCTTGTATCTATATCCGTCTAGGTTAAATATGAATTGCAAGTGTGAAAATAATGAAAATAAGACCGTATACTAAATCACTTTTTGCTTTCGCTGTGACAAAATTGTGAGACTTTGGCCCGTCCAATTTTAATTCTGAAAAAAGCATAAGATTCTTTGATATCTTTTCTAGGTTGTAATCGAGGCGTTTATCGAAATATGAATTTCCGTTTTAGATATACACAAGTGAGCAATTTTTAAAATATGGAAATTTTGTTTAGTCATACCGAAATCGAAAATTCATATTTCGAAAAACGCCTCGATTAAAACCTAGAAAATATATCAAAAAATATTATGCTTTTTTCAGAATTAAAATTGGATCAGCCAAAGTTGCACAATTTCGTCATAGCGAAAGGTCTAAAAACGATATTTTTTGACCGACTAGAACCACCTAAGGGGTCCCTACACCGCACAATTCTAAGGAGTATTATTTAGACAATTTGTTATACTTTCTCTGTTGGATTTTGTGTTTGTATGTGAGGCGTACGTGATCTTCGTTAGTGTTGGCAATCTATATCGAAAGCATACGGGGGGAGCCATTACACGCACTCGAGTGCACGTGTCGGCTAACCAACTATTTTATAACCACGAAAAAATGTATATTTTTCACTCGAACGGATGATTCTAATAATTCCATCAGAACGTCGCAATGAGCACACGAATGGATACAATGAAAATGTGGCTCCCCTGGAGTAGGTAATGAAAAATCTATGTACGTTTTCAAAATATTGTTATCGAAGTAGTACGCATCGGAGTGCCGGGCCGTTGGAATTAGAATGAGTAGTTTTTGACCAAAAAAAAAAAAATGGCGGTGTGAAGACCCCTTAGGATTAAAATGTAAAAAAATACCGTTTTAACCTATATTAGAATACATATTATATGTACCTAAACATCGTACTTTAATTATCAAGTTAATGTATTATTATCAAAAAATCAATTTTATCTCGTTAATTTCAACCAAAACCCAAAAATTTTAGATTTTTATTTTTAATAGGTATTTAACGTTTATACTGATTATTGTTTTTCTTGTAATATTTTGCATCTACGTATATAATGTTAATATATTATATATTATATATAAGTATCTATTTTATGAATAGGTAGTTAAAAAAAAAATATATATATTTTACATTTTTTTCACTAGCTTTGAAAGCAAGAAATATGGATAAAACAAAAAACTTTTGCATAGAACCGCATATAAATTAATTTATCAGGTAATTTGTGTTTTACATTAACAACTTTTGAGTTTATTTTCAAACAAAATAAAATGTTCATAGAGTTCATTGTTAATTTAGAGATTGTTTTACAAATCTTGTAGTCAAGATGATTCATTTATGGAAGTTTAATCCATATATTGCGGTATAATTGCAATATAATAGAAAAGCATCAGATGTTTTTAACACGTTAATGTATCTATCGTGTTTCTATATTATGAAGACAGCCAATGGATTATTACAGAAAATGGTTGAATTATTAATTTTATTAGAAAAACATTTAATAAGTACAATTTAAATGTTGTATTTTCTTTCTAACTTATTAACATAATTTTATTTTAATGAAATTTTATGATATTAATAATAATTATAAACTAGATTTATTACTGTTACGTGAAATAAAAACAACTGGAGAATTTTTTCTTCTTTTATAGATTATATGGACAAATACAAATAAAGTGGTTAGAATGATGTACTATAGTATTTATTACTTCATTACCATCATCAACTGGTTTTTCCGTTAAATTAAATAAATATATTTTTAATTACATGTTAATCAATTAATACCAAGTGTATAGTATTTACATAGCTCTATGCGGGGAGTGGTATAGAACAGGGTCCCAAAGGACATCAGTATTACAAAAGTCTCCTTCACAACAACAAAATAATTGTTGATTAGGTTTGATTTCTCCTTTTTTTTCTTTGCATTGTTTCTGACCACTGAATTCAACATCATTTAAAAAACACCCCTGTAAGAAAAAATAAATGTTAAACAAATAGAATATGTGTTTGCATAATCTTTCAAGAATAATTTGATTAAGAACCTTAAGTTTTATATCTAATAGATTTGTTTTGATATCATTTTGCCACACATCATAAAAATATAATGATTTATCATTTTCAGAAGTGGTGCAATTTTGAGTCTGGTTTCCACAACCAAATATATACCACCGCTATGTTCACATTCAGTTTAGTTGTAGGAAATAGGTACCTACATGAAATGAATTGAGTTGATGGAACATCACAATATTACATATATACCTAGTGATAAATAGAGCTCGGAAGTTGATGACCTTAAAACAGTTGGAAAATTACCTAAAAAAAAATGCAAATATGGCATAAAAATTACAAAAAATGACTGTAAAAATTTACCTTAAAAATTACAAATAATGGTTTTATATATTTTAAAATTAATACAATTTTTTTTTTAATTTATAAAAGACAAATTATAAAATCTTATAAATTATTCAAAATTATTACATTGTACTATTAAAGGATAATTGATGTTCTCAAAATTAAACGAACGACGATTATCGGATAATAAATATTTATATTTTGAAAAACTTTTTTCTACGTCTACTGAAGTGATTGTAGCAAATTTGAAATGAGCCAAATCTTCCGCACTGAGGTCATTAAGAAAACATTATTTTGAAGCTTCTTCACCATTTAGAATTTTCGAAATTGTTAACATCGTTTGAAAACCAGTATTTTTCTCAAGTACAGCCTTCAATTTCTTTTTAATTTCATTTTCGATTCTATTAACTGCTGCTGATTCAATTTTAATATCAATATATTTTATAATTTTTATCGAATCATAAAGGCTGAGTCCTAAAGTTTCTAACTTGGTAATAGAATCGGCTAGAGTTCCAAAGTTAGCGTTAATGTAAATTAAATTACGTTTTACATTATCATCTCTCATAAGATCCTGTGCATTTTCAATTGACGTAGAATCATCTTTGTTTAGACCCATAATAATACTTTTCAAAATGTCAAAATGTTCACAAAAATAAGTGGCAGCTTTTAGCCATGTACCACATCTGGTGAATACCGGTTGTGGTGGTAAAGGAATATTAGGTGCCATTTCCTTGAAATATTGAACACGTGATTGGCATTTCAAAAATATTTTTTTGATATTCGATATTAATTGATCTACTTTTGGGAAGTGTTTTCGAATCTCTTCCGCAACCCTATGTAATCCATGGGCCAAACCACTTACGCATTTCATTTTGGAATACATAATTTTTATACCTCTGTCAGCTTTCATCATATAATAGGGTGTGGCATCATTTAAGAACAACAAAATATTGTCATGCTTTATTCCTCGGGGGCCATAATCATAAAATATGTAGAGATTTATCTAATAATTTAGCGATTGTGGTGTGATTAACTTTTTCTAAAATTTCTGAATTTCGCAAAAATATTTTACCTGGGCTTCCGACTTCCAATGTACCAATAATTACATTTGGTACATACCGTCCTACTGAATTCGTGGTTTCGTCTATAGAAACCCATAGCTATTGGTTTTCGCAATAACTTCTTATTTTGTTGATACTATCTTAACATTCAGAAATATAGGTTTTCCTTAGTGTTGATTCGTTAGGAATACTTTTGTGCGTGTATTTTTCCAAAAATGTACGGAATGATTCATTTCATATTTTATTTAAAGAAATATTGGCCGATAAGAGCTTGACATAAATCGTAATTAAAAGTCGATTTTTTTGATGACATAGTAAGAAAACTTTAATTATGATTTAAATTTTTGCGCTCGATAGCATTTTTATGTTTTATATGAGAAATGTATTGTTCAATAGTGAATTTTTTTTCGAGGCTACCCTATATAACTTCACATATTTTACAATAAAGAATTGTACCATCAGAAGAAAAAATATCATTGCCGAATTCCGACACAAAAGCACGCAGACGAGCACTTGTCGACGTTTTAATTTTCGGCATTTTGAAAATATTACGAAAAAAATAATAAAATGTACGTATATTCACTACAACACGACAACAATGACTGTAATCGACGAGATAAAATCAGATACTAATTTGTGATTGATTTTCAAGTTTCAAGTTATCGGTCTAATGGTCGACAAAAGAAACGATAAGAAGTGAAGCGATTGTAAATTAGTGACAGTGTAATAACAAGGTATATTATGTTATTTGACGAATGATATGATTTAAGATATAATTTAATAGTGGGTTTTCAATAAACTCGTTATTTTTCTTTAAATTGGTGGGAAATGAGTAAAAATAATTAAAAATGAGTGAAAATGTGGAAAAATGACCTAATAATAACAAAATATGACTTAAAAAGTAAAAAAAGCCAAAAAATGCAAAATAAAAATTAGTTATTTAGATTCGCATGTCATTGAAACACATTTTCAACTAAGAAAGCATCGTCTAAGAAGTTCTAAAAAATAATGCAAAATACACGGTATAGTTCTGATAATGACTCGACATTTTGAAAATATTATTTTACGAGTAATTATTACCATAGGAATACTTATTTATTACTTAATAATATAATGTTAAAAATAAACCTCATCAATAGCATTAATTTTTTTTTTTTTTTTTTTAATCGGATTGAGATTGTAGATTCTCGTTTTCGAGTAACTTAATTAATGTACTTAATTAACTTACTTAATGAAAAAAAAGTCAGTGATTAACTATAATTAATCGAGTTTATTAAAATAAAAATTAAAAAGTAACAGTATACCTACAAGTAATATAATAAAATAAAAGAATACACATTACATGATACGTTGGTCGTGTTAGTACATATTAACGTTGTCGTCTTAACATTTATCAGTTAGTCGATGGCTACATTTAAAATAAAATGCTGTTCTCAACAGTTTAATTCACTAAGAATGAAGGGAGTTTTTAACAGCAGGCTGTACTATAACTTGTATTGTGTTATCTCAAACGAAATGTAGCCAATGAGCGCTCAGGATTTATATACCTACGGTTCTCTAGCAATGTATGGTACACTAATATGCCGACGGGTAAGAGAAAGAATGAAAAAAACCCTTGATCAAGCAACTACACTTACCTGTATATTGGGTTGCGTGCATAGGCGGTGCTACGGGGGTGGCAGGATAGGCAGCTGCCCCCCCCCCTTTCTGCGGATTCTCGCTCACCCTATAAATGTCTACGTCCGTTTTACAATAGTGGGTTAAACTTAGTACAAATCGAATAGACCGTAGAACATTTTATAACTTATACAGGAGAAAAATCCAAAATCTTTTTTTGTGTATTGCTGCGGCCGTTGCCTGAACTATTAATATTAGTCTATTCTATTAGCACAGACAATAAAGTGCCATTTAACATTTTGGATGTATTTATATGGTATAGAACTTCATTGAAGGAAGTCGTACCAGACATGCAGTTTTCGAAAACGTGTCAATGTCGATAAATACAAAACTGATAACTTTAAAATCGTTATCCACCAACTAGATGGGCATATCGGGCTGAAGCGGTCAATGCCGTCAAAAATAATTATTCTGCTTTGTTGATTACTATTGAACAAATCACAGACAATACTACGCAATCAGGTATAAGGGCAAAAGGACTCGGTATCACATACCGAATGGAAAGTTTTGAGTTTATTTTCTCTATGCAAGAGCAGGTATACAATTTTGAATTTAATATTACACGTAAGTACAGTTCTACAGTCATCGAACATAAATTTATTTACAGCTGTTGACCTTGTTAGGTCATTAAGAAAATCACTAGAATCTATGAAAAATGATGGAAATGATTTAAAAAATATTTACAAAAGCACTAAACAATTGCACAAAAAAAAAAAAAAAAAATGGTATTATTATTCCTACTGTTAAAAAAGAAAAGTATCATCTAAAATAGATATGACAATCAATCATCATTTCATGCCTAGTAAAATAGATGAAGTGAGAGTAAATATATATTATTAAACAGATCAGTTAATAAATGGATTAGATTTAAAATTTAATCAAGGGACATTAACGATGATAGAAAGTATGGAGCATTTATTGAAATTAGAAACTGGTAGAGACGATATTCTTCTTTTTTCATCTGTATTTGATTTAGATCCTGCCAACTTAGAAACTGAAATTCGCCTTCTTAAACAATCAACAGACTTATCAGAAAGTAACAAAGTTAATTGTGAAAAGTGGATAAATTAGTTAACTATGCCGGACACTAGTAGAGAAGTTATATTTTGTAATATACGTTGTTTAAAGCTTTAAAATCATTCATGGTCATTCCTATAATGACGTGTTCATGTGAAAGACCATTTTACAAAATTGCTCATAGTGAAAAAATAAAAAGTATCATGTTGCAAGAACGTTTAGATAATCTTTTGACAGTGTTCGTAGAACAAGAACTAGCATACAAGATAAACATTGTACAAAGTAATTAAAACATTCAAAACATTGAGGTCATATGGAGCTTTGAAATATAATACAATAATATAAATATTAACTATATATTATAAAATTATAAATTTTTAAGGTTTTAAAATTTATTTTTCATGTTTTATGTTTTAAATTCTTAGTGAGTAACAAAAATAAACCAGTTTCATTATTAAAAAAAAATTTTTTGCAATTTTTTTTTTACATACAGTATCCTACAGATTTTATCCATTTTGTGGTGTAATTAACCCATACATTTAGGCGAAATAGTGTTTATAATTTACCAGTGGTGGATTTGAGGGAATGACAAGGCGATTGTCACCTCCATGGATTGAGTTTAATCATTTGATTGCCTCCCCTGTCACAAAGGTCTAGTATACCTTCTATGGTTGCGTGTGAATCTTCAAGTGACGCACTATGGGAAAATTGATAGGATACGGTTTTAGAATTTACAATAATATTATCGTATATACTAAACATTTAATGTTGACCTAAGCATACGGATTGGCTGATATCTGTGTTTTTGCAAACCATACCGGTGGCGACCGAATAAACACGTATTTTTTTTTATTTATTTTTTATTGAATTGGCACCGTTCCCAACCACGGGCGGCGAGAATAGTAGATAGGTACTTATTATTGACAAAACGTACTCACCGACACCTCATTATGTGCTGGACGGCTGTGGCTCGACCAGGACGAACTGACGATGATCAAAAATTTACGATTTAATAATAATATAACGAAAACGAAACAAAAATATGATATTATAAGAATAATAATATAGTACAATAATAGTAACGATATAATATGGTAATTAAAATTCACAGCGATTTGGACGGACGAGGAAAACGGATAAAGAAGACGGACGCGGCGCCGTGCTGAGTATTCCTATCGCGGTTAATTGCCAGTGGGCTTTGAACGTTGGAGGGCGATTAAAAATTATTCATTTTTAAAAAAGCATAGAATACAATATAATGATTGCGTACTAATTTAAAAGATATTTTTTTACACCGAAATTAATACCACTTAGAAAAACAATAATGTAAATACGTTTTGCAAAAACCGAAAGTTACAAAATAATAAAACTTATACGTTTTATACTCAAAATATTTTAAGCGTCTATCTTTCATTTCACTAAACAGGTATTCCAAGTTGTTTTATTTAAATTTTCCGTTAATATGATACTAAATTTTTATTTACTGTATTATAATCTATATATTATATATAATAATAAAAAGCCAAATTTTTAAATAAAAAAAAAAGTGAAATAAACGGGATCTATTCTAAAAACGGACAATAAGCGTCCCGTTGGAAGTTTGTCGGGACAACAGGACGGAGTGCTGAAAAACGGAACAATACAATTTTAAACGGGACGTCGCACACTATTTTTAAGGTGTCCTGAATAGGCAATTTTTTTAGAATATTTTGAGAACAATCTAAATCTAACAATTAAAAAATATTTTAATATAATTTAAAGGCAATCAAAAATAGTCTTGTGTCGGTGCTAATTTTTTTTTTATTGTGGTGTAATCACGACATTTGTTTAAAAATATACGTTTACGCAAAACAAATATAATGGCTTTTTAAAGTGATTTTAAAGTTATAATACCTATTATAAAATTTGTAGATGACAAAATTTCAGATATAACCTCGTTGGGGTTTTACAATTTTATAAATATTAAGCTCGTTATCCAAGCTGCAAATACCATTTTTAAGACACTGTCACTTTTTTAAACATATTATTTAAAAAAACGCCAATGAGATTATCTCCAAAACAATATTTTCTATCAATTTTATAATAAGTGTTTTAACTTTAAAATTACTTTAAAACTCCATTTCATTTGTTTTGCGTAAACATGTTTTTACCATTGAAAACCTTCAGTGCGACTTCCTCTTAATGCAGTGAGATCTGATGGGTTGTCACTCAATGCACTCAGTGGTCTCGAATTTAGAGTTGCTTCAATTTGTGTAAGCAATGCCATTAGGTCTTCATTGGTCAATCTGCGTGTGTGCCGATGGACCGAAGAATGAGTGAATTTTCGGATTTCACTGTAGGTTCCCACAAACAACCTCCGAAATGCTGTGAGGAGAGTGTATGAAAAGCCATGTTGTGCCTACTTTAGCTAACTTGTTGTGAACTCGATGTCTCGATATCTAAAGTTCTTTGACTGAGTTAGGGTCTCTAAAGGAATAAGTAAGCGTAATGCTCCTACAAAGTTCGTAAAAGTCACAAAGTTCTTGTGTACTTCACGGATTGAGCCACGCCGGGCTGCGAAACGAATTTAGGATATAGAAAGGTTAAATATGTTTTATTATAATTTTAAACCAGAATCGCACTACCTAGGATAGTTTTCTATATTTCATATATTTTTTAAGTATGTTGTGGAATAATAAAACAATAATTTGTTAAATTTTAAATTTAAAGATAATTATTTTCCGAAATTTTAATGAAATTATCAAAATTCAGACTAAAAACTATTTTATCAGTTAGGTAGTCATCATTTTACACGAAGGAAATAATGCAAAAATTTGAATGAACAAACAATTACAAATAATTTGGTGTTAATAATAAGTATTACAAATTAGTTTGGGTAGCTATAGGATTATTGGTTTTTCAACTATTTTTAATTATAAGCATTTTTATATCAGGGAAAATATATCTGTTAATTTCTATGAATAGTCCAATAATCTTTAGAATTAATATTTTCTGAAGATATCAGGGAAAAAAGTATTTACGTATTTATTTTGTTGATAAATGCCAATAAAATAGGTCTGAAGTACACGGTTTTTATTGGATACGAAGCATTTTGATAACAGGCAATGTTGTTATTTGATTATCGACTTAACCGTACCCGCCAGCAATATCGAACGGTTTAATTACCTACATTAATATTAAATTATACTGAAAACTAGTAATTGCATTAGTAACGATTTTAATTTAATTTTAGAACAAGTACTTAGTATATATTAATATATTATATACATTTACAGGGGAATTTTATCGTGATCACCTAATTTTTTCGATATTTTATATATGTATTTTATCTACTTTATAATTATTTTTATTTTATTTTATTTTTTTTGTTTTTTATAAACATATATGTTACTACAATTTTCTAAGGAGTTAGAAGTTTAAAAAAAATCTATTCTTCTTATTTTCAGGTTTATTTAGAAGTATTTAAAGTTTAGATAGGAAGTGTGTGAATGGAGAGAAAATAATACTTACAATACCCACCGAACTACTCTGCTCTTCAACACTTTAAAATCTTATAATTTATAAATAATAAATTGTTCGTTCAATATTCAATATTGATACATCAACATTTTTTACAAAATATTCTGCGTCGAAATATCAAGTCAAAAATATAGGTTGCCATTTAAGAAGAGTATAAAATCAGAGTATAAAATCTACAAAATAAATTGTTTCTTAAAAGTACCTACAGGTTTTTAGTACAATTTTAATTTTGTATGATACCACAGAGATTAGCAAGTATTTTCAGTTTTAATATACCTACTTGTAATAAGTAGGTATATGACAATATTAAACCCTATATTAACATTTTAAGTTGATCGTGCTTAGTTCAGAATGTAATATATATTTAACTATATATTTTATATTATATTTAATTTCTACCTACATTTTAATCTATTATAGTGCTGAAATTTATATTTATATATATTTTATAATAATTTATAGAATAAAATTACATCTTACAATTTTTTTTTTTGTCACACTGATAAAAATATTCACATTATATATATATATTTTTTTTTACAATAGCCAGATATTTGTTTTTCAATATTAAATCATGTTTGAAATTACTTACATTATAACAATTCAAAATATCAATGCCTAATGTATTTCTTATATACAATAAAATATTTACGGTCGAATAAATAGTATTTTATTAATATAAAATTTATCTTAATTTTTGGTATTAGCCACATTTATTTTAAATTTATTTCGTTTAATGAGCTCAGAACAAACAATAAAAATGTCAAGTTATTATATTATCTCTTCGTGGATTTGACATTTCCAATTTTCCATTCTAAAAAAATCGTAAAATCATATTATAATCCGAGTGCAGTTATTGTCTATGAATTAATAATAAGCTGTTTATATCTCTCTTGTAAGATATCGTCTTGAATATGCCTCTTTCATTTAGTACTATTAGTTTTAATGGATTCTAATTTCTAAATAAATAACTTTCGTTGGAATAGCTGAACTTAATTGTATCAAATGAGAGAGGCATATACAAGACAATATCTTACGAGAGATAAATAAACAGCTTTTTGGGTATGTATTGGCCGCTAGTTCTGTTAAATTTATTTAGTTCCTAAGATATCATAACGTTGAAATTTGTATGAGTGAATAGTATAGTCACCTCCTGGGACAGATTCCATATTTTATCACCAGTAAAAAAACCTTCATTTTTAATGTAACAAACTTATAACAACAAATAAGGACAACTTACGATATTGTGTAAATTTAAACAACGTGATGGCATAAAAACGATAATACATTATTTTTCGCGTGAGACGAACAAGTATGTTCGGTACAGGTATATTAATCGTAGTACTGTATATGCCGCTAAATTAGAGTTACCATATTTTATTTGGAAAAAACCGGGACGAAAATTAAATGATACTATAGTTTTAAGCAAAAGTTCTACAATCAAAATACATAACAAATTTTTCTGAAAACTTGATATAATCGGACACGTGATCCCATTTTTTGATCAAATATTTTTGTCAGGAAAGATTTTTTAGAGTTCGTTTTTTTGATTTTTTAACTTTTTATTCATTTATTTATTTATTTTTAAACATTGTCTCAAAAATTTAATATAGGTATTTGTCAAAACTTAGTTGGAATATTATTGTGTTATTATTATTGGGCCTCTAGTAACTACTGTAAATATGTGAAATGTCATCAGTAACATCCAAATTGTCCATTTTATAGTACTCAATATTTATCAATGAGTACACGTGCTCTACTGCTGTATTTGAATCAGGCTAAGTAAAAGAAAATTCGATGTTCATCTATATTGCTTTTATATGAAGTTCATTAAAATGTATAAAAGATTATAAGTGATAATCAACGGTTTTTCAAATATTTTAAATTATTCGAAAAATTAATTAATTTTTTTTACTTATTAATATTACACATTTAATTTATAAAAGTATAGTTAAATTTTTTTTTATAGAATTCCAAATAAAAACTGCATATTTTGGAGTAAGTGTGTATAATGTCCATGCCTATGTGAAAATAGATATGTGTTTCTGTCAATTGTATCATTTTCAAAAATATTTTTCTCTAAAAAAAATTGAAAAATGTTAATATTAAATATTAAAGTTGGATTCCGGGACATATGGCTACAATGTCAATGCTCAAAACCGGTAGTGTCCCGGCTAAACCGGGACATATGGTAACCCTACCCTAAATATGTGCGTTTATCTAAATCAACTTAATCTGATAGATTACATTCTGATTACATCAGATTAATCTGATAGATTACATTCAGATTACATCAGATTACAGCTGATTAGATTCTGATATACATTATACATTATATATATAATATATATTATATATAAGTATACATACATTTAAATTTGATATTATATTTAAATGACCATCAATATTAATATTTTATACAGTTATTTTTATTTCATCCGGTATTGGTCATGTTTTTTTTTTCTTAAGAGGATGTAAGCACGGCCATTATTAAAGGGTTTTGCATTGACAATTTTTATGAAATTTCATGAAAAATGAAAATTCAACAATTTAAAAATAGTCCCATAACACTTTTTATTGTTGTGTAATCATGACATTCGACCTAAAATAAGTTTACGAAAAATGAACAAAAAGGCTTTTTAAAATAGTTTTGGGAGTCAAAACGCTTATTATAAGATATTTAAAAGACAACACTTTGGATACGATCTCGAAATTTTTTTTTATCATTTTCTAATTCTATAGCACAATATCGAATGCACAAGTTGCTGTAACTTATTTGTAAATTAATATTTTGCAAAATCCTTACGAGATCTTAACCGAAGTATTATTTTCTATAAATTTGAATCTAAGTATTTTAACTTTAAAATCACTTTAAGAGGTAGTTTAGTTTGTTTTTCGTAGACGTGTTTTTACTACTGAAAATCATTTATGTGACATTCTCTTAAATACACCACTGTGCTCAGTATATCCTTGACTCATTCCTCCTGGCTACGGCACTGTTGACCGGCTATAACAAATATTATGATTCGTGTTTATACGTACACTGTAGTGACAGTGTGACGTGAGTGTTCAGGGACGGATTTGGGTGTGTCTTACTCCTCCACCACCTGGAAGAAGTTGGCAAAAACAAGAAGTTGATAACCTTGCGAACCTATATAAAATATTGCCAGAATTATCAATAATAATAATAATAATAATAATAATAATAATAATAATAATAATAATAATAATAATAATGATAATGATAATGATAATAATAATTATCATTATTTCGACGAAATAACAAAAAAAAATTAACCAATATTATTATTTTATTTTTATTATAAATTATAATTTTATTATTACCTATTTATTTGTACAAGATTTAGAAGTATGAAACTTAGAATTACATAGTCCATCTGCTTTTCTACACTCGCATTTATTTGTTTTGCAATCCTGTGTACAAGTAACCGATAATATCCTCCTATGTGAACAAAGTCTTGTTAAATTTTATATCATATTACGAATATTTTAAAATAATTATTATAATAATGATTTTTTATAATAAACTATAAAATTTTTGATAAACTTATTTTTGTTATTGTACTACCTATTTAAGAATCATAGTTTTCCCATATAGATATGGCTATATCGAAATGATAAAAGTAATAGCCGCCTTGATAAAATCAGTCAACAATATATGAATAATAATTGATATTTTTGACTAAGCCATTCGAGTTTTTGTACTGTACACAACACTATACTTCGTTACTATTTGTACTTAAGTGTTTTAAAAATGGAATCTAAATTTAACGAACATTTGAACAAAGTTATCGAAACAAAAATCTAAATCTAAATATTATGAAATTATTAATTGTTTAAAACAAGTGAAGCTAGAGAAAAAAATAAATTCAAAATTAATGAAGAAGTATAACGTAATGACAATTAGTACTAGGAGACGAAAAATTAATTATGCCAATAACTGCAGAAGGTAATCGTATTATTATTATTATTATTATTCATTATTCGCTCCTAGTACTGTCATTAAGTTATATTTCTTCATTAATTTTGAATTTATTTTTTCTCTAGCTTCACTTGTTTTAAACAATTAATTATTTCATAATATTTAGATTTACTAATAAAAGTACTGTTAGTTTATTTTTGTTTCGATTACTTTGTTCAAATATTAGTAAAATTTAGATTCCATTTTTAAAACACGTACAAAGTAACGAAGTACCTATATAGTGTCGTGTACAGTACATTACTCGACTGGCTTAGTCGAAAATATCAATTATTGTTCATATATTGTTGACTGCTTTTATCAAGGCGGCTATTACTTTTATCATTTCGATATGGCCATATCCATTTGGGAAAACTATATGATTCTTAAATAGGTAGTACGATAACAACAATAAGTTTATCAAACGTTGTATAGTTTATTATACAATGTCATTATTTTTGTTTATTGTTTTAAAATATTCGTAACATAATACAAAATTTAATAAGACTTTGTTTACATAGGAGGACAGAGATATGATCGGTTACTCGTATACAGGGTTGCAAAACAAATAAATGCTAGTGTAGAAAAGCAGACAGCTACTATTTACTTATCCAAGTGTCATATTTCTAAATCTTGTGCAAATAAATAGGTAATATTAAAATTATAATTTATAATAAAAATAGAATAATAATATTGGTTAATGTTTTTTGTTATTTCATCGGAATTTTCGTAATATTTTCGTAATATAATTATAATAACAAAAATAATAAAAAAAAAATATTAGTGGGTTAAAAAAAAAAATTCGTGGTTCACATTGCCCGGACAATGTACACATTGACCGGTATTCCACATTGCCCGTAACATATATCTTTATATACATAATTCTACTGTACGTGTGTATGTCACTGAACTCCTAAATGGCTGGACCGATTTGAATGCATTTTTTTGTATGCTTTTGGGTGACGCCCTGATTATAAACAAAGAATATTATACAAAGTATGAAATGAAAGACAAATAATATAATAATATCATTATTCTTTATTTTAAAATAACATCAATTTTTCTAAAAACAATTCGTTATAATCAATAATGTTTGTTTAATTTTATATTAATGCGAGTTGATGAACAATATTTTTAGTCAATTCCTGAGGAGTATAAATG
>JAIPRL010003659.1:0-44842 GCA_025469235.1 Pemphigus obesinymphae | reverse complement strand
GATGGTATTGTTACGTTTGTCTTGCAGCGGTGCCGCACGTTGAGCAACGGACGTGTGCATGAGTTGCTGCGGCGCCGCAGCGGCACCGTGCGGGGCCGCACGTTAAAAATACGCATGTGTGCATCTAGCTAAAATAGACCGTTTCTGTAGCCGTTACATCTTTCACGGCGCGTAGTACAACATACTTACTAAATCCGTCTACTACCGTAAGAATATATTTATTATCTCGCTCTGTCAACACGAAAGGACCTACATGATCAAGATGTATACTCTGAAACGGCTTACTGCCTTTATCCAAGGGATGCCAATAAAACTCCCCCTTTTTTTTTGTTTTATAAAACATGCAATTCACGCACCTGTTAATGTATTTTGTCACAAAATCCCTCATTTTGGGAAAATAAAAATTTTCTTTTATTTTGGACAACGTTTTATCTACCCCGAGATGCACTAATTCCCGATGAGTAGTACTAACCACGTCATATCTAAGATCGGCTGGCAAATACAACCTCCATCTTCCTTCCGTTATCCTATACAGTCTTCCATTTTCTATTGTATACTTATCATTCGTGGTAGAGTCAGTCGTCTCCATTTTCGCGACTATCCCCGCTACTTCCTCGTCATCTTTTTGTAACACCGCTATCCAATCGGTAGTTAGTTTTACACCAAACACATTTAAACTCGCAACCTCTACTTGTTGTTCCGGATCAACAGGGTTTCTACTTAGGGCGTCGGCAATTACATTTTGGTCACCTTTCAAATATTCTATTTTATATTGATACTCCGATAATTTCATGAACCACCTACCTATTCTCGGGCTCAAATCTCGCTTGTCCGCTAAGAGTTTCAAACTGTTACAATCGGTTTTAATTATAAAACAGATACCTATTAAATACACGCGAAATCGTTCCAATGCACTCACAATCGCCAAAGCTTCTAACTCATACGAATGGTATTTCGCCTCATCTCTCGTCGTCTTCCGACTATAATAACTTATAGGGTGCATCTTTCCGTCCTCTACCTGTCGTTGCATTAATACAGCAGCAACCCCTTGTTGACTTGCGTCGGTATGCACCTCCGTATACGCTTTCGGTTCATACATTGCTAAAATTGGCCGACTCGAAAGGACATCTTTTAATCGTCTAAACGCTTCATCTTGCTCTTTCGTCCATTCAAACCGTGTGTCTTTACTTAGTAAATCCGTCAACGGTCGAGCAATTATGGCGAAACCTTTCACAAACCTCCGAAAATAGCTCGCTAATCCTATAAATCCACGTACCGCTCGTACATTTCTAGGTTCCGGGAAGTTTTCTACCGCCATTATCTTTCGTCGTCCCGGTTCTATAACATTTTTACTTATTTAAAAACCTAAATATTCAAGTCTTTGCATGAGAAACCTACATTTTTCTAGTTTAATCGTTAGACCCGCTTCTCGCAACGACTGTAACACCAACCTTAATTTTACGAGACCATCCTCTACACTTTTACTCGGAATTATGATGTCATCTAAATAAGCCAAAGCAACCGAATATAATAGTTTTCCTAAAGCGGCACTGATCATTCGCGAAAAAATTGCCGGGCAATTGGTTGGATCAAATGGCATTCTTTTAAATTGAAAATGCCCATCAGGTGTTACGAAAGAAGTTTGCGCCCGCGTATTTATGTCGTTAATTGGTACCTGATAATACCCGCTAAAAAGATCTAAACTAGTAAATTATACGTTACCATACAGTCTATCTAGTTGATCGTCGATCCTCAGTAATGGGTATTTATCTGGAACGGTCCTTTTGTTTAGCTCCCGATAGTCCACACACATACGGACGTCACCACTTTTCTTCTTCACCAATAGTATGGGGCTGGCGTACGGTGATTCGCTGTCCTCGACTATGTTCGCTTCTTTTAGTTCGTCAACGATGTCCCGTACTTGTTCCCGTTCTTGGTATGAAATCCTATATGGTCGATACACCACTGGTCGATCGTCCTTGAGCACTAACTTCATTTCGGCTAAGTGAGTACATCCCACTTGTCGTAAATTCCGCGCCACCAAGTCCTTATATTCATTTAATAGCGTCAATACTTCATCGACTTGATCGGCCGCTAGATCGCTTATAACTTCTTCAGCCAGTATAGGTTCCTTGTTTATTTCGCGAGTGTACTCATTATTCTCTGAAATCTTATCATTGAATAGTATTCCTCTCGTAACCGTATCTCCTTCTTTTATTGAAAAATTTTCTTCAGATATATTTGCCACTGGTACCACTAAACGTCCTTCTCCGTCCGTCGAAATTAAACAACACGGCACCATCTGTCCGCTGGTACGCATTCCTCCTTCGATGCATATATCTCGATCTGGTAATGTTGTAACAACAGAAACATGTCCAACGTGATTTTTGGGAATTACAAGAGCTTCCTTAGCCCATATTGGTGTTTTGTCGGCATAATTTGTCGCCTCCTCCGGGACGATTTCTTCCACGCGCAATTCGTTCGGTGCACTTATTATCATGACGTGAGGTTGTTCCGTAAATGGGTGTCCAACTAGAAGAGCAATTTATTGTACAACATTTACCGTAACGTATGCGCTCACCTTATCTATGATGATAGTGGTTTTGAAACGACCCAGCGAGTTTACACGGCCAAATCCATACCCGACAAATTCGTCCTGGGTACTGTCGTCATAATTGATTTTTAGTCGATCGACTTCCGACTTCCGCATCGCAACACAGGCAGCACCCAGGTCGATGTACGACTGTATCTTTTCGCCATTGATTATAGCAGTTTTAAAATATTTCCTTTGGTTCGTCATGCCACCACTCAATTGTAGTACTGACCGTTGTTTTCCAACCCCGTCCATCTTTAAGCTGGATTGCAGCGTGGCATTTGTCGTAATGTCGCCCACGTCCGATTTTCTTGTACGACACTCGTTCGACTTATGGCCCGTCTTAGAACACCGATATCATACTACGGTCGGCTTTTTCGTACACTCTTTTGACGTGTGGCCGGCGACGCGACATCGGAAACAAATTAGTGATGTTTTATTCGAATTACTCGTTCCCGGCGTGCGAGTATGTCGCACGGCTGAACTTTCGTTTGATTTACGTGCATTCCGTTCCTTATCATTTTCGATATAATCGTTTGCTGATATCAAATGTGGCAACAATTCTGCTGGTCTTTTGTAATTGGAGAGGGGACCCAAATAGTCTCGGTACCGGTCGTTTCCAATTCCGCGGACCACCCACTGTATTATTTCGTTGTCATCCATATCAGTTCGATTGCACCTGGACAATTTTTCGTAAAAATATTCGATCATATTTTGTCCCGGTTTCCGAGCAAAATTTTGTGCTTCTAATTTTACTCGTAATACATTTTCGTTTGTCGACGGGAAATTTTCTTTTAATAGTGGTACCCATTGTAACCACGTTCGTTCTTCTCTGGGCAAACTATTTCTCCACAGTCGGGCAACTCCCGCAAGTTTTGTCAACGCGAAGTGTTGAATCGCGACGTCGTCCCATTCATATAGGACAGCATACTCTTCCACTTTATCGATCCACTGGTCGATTGTCAGTGCGCCATTCACCGGGTCGAATTCCGGCACCACCGTCGTCATATCTGCCAACCATCTACGATGTTGTGTTGTGTCGCTATTAATACTATCAATACCCGTAGCCATCACGCGCACGTGATATGTCCAGCTCTTCGAGTATAATTACGACACAAACAACTCGCTCCGTCGAGCCACTCGTAGATAACCGATAAAAACTCGGACAGCCCCAGCTATAGTTAGCCTGGCCTTTGCACACACAGTACGAAATATTTCGGCTGATGAACAATATTCGAATATTCGCCCAAAACGACCAAAACGCACATAAACGGCACTCGCGTAATATCGGTACTTTTATATAATAGAAAAAAAAACGATTACACGAAATCGAGTCGAGTAACGCACACGCGACCATTTTACACTCTTTCCGCGTTAACCCCACACCTGAACTGTAGAACACCTGAATTTCATAAAAATCGCCAATTAATCTGGCGATCAACAAGGGGTGTTCGAGAGAGCAATTTTACGATTACAATAACGAATACTATAAAACGGGTGCACGGAAGAGCAAAGAAAAAACTTTATTAAAAATAAATCAAAACATAGGTATTAAAAACATTCGTATATATCGCGGTGGCGTACGCACAACTACTGCTGTAATTTTGCCGTGCCAATCGTTTATTCGAAATGTCCGTCGGCTTATCTATATACCGTCATTATATTGAATTTAATGAGTGGCCGGACATTTCGGACGATAGCAACGACAATTACAATATATATAGGCATTACAAAGGTATACAAAATATTACCACATGAATTAGAATTTATTATCAGACTGTTTTTGTTATTTGAAGGTCTGTCAGTGCTGATTTTTTTCCATAACATTTGATAAAAATCACATGTAGTTAGTTTCTTAATGTTGTAAATAAAATATTATATTTACCTATATGTAAATTATAGAAAAACTAAATAAAGCAACAATGATTATAACTAACCATTTACGAGGATGTAGATATTTTTTTATAGTTTTATTTACTTATAATTCACATAAAAATAATAAATACTGAAAAATATAAATTTACATTATTCAAGGGTTTTTTTTGGTGGCCATAATTTTTTTGAATTTTAGAGGTTTGAGAATATACTTGTTGTATTTTCAATCACTGGATTTGGCTGTTGTTATATATTAATAGGTAGTTTTCAAACTTAAATTCTTGTATGCATAAGTTTTCCAATCTCTGATGTGTGATGTAGGTCAGTGGTCAAGATGATTCACTCGGTTTATACTAGTATTTAATGTACTTAATATTTTTAATGTAGTTATGTGTTATTTATAAGTAATAAGTATTTAATATATTATACAAATTAAGTAATTGCTATAACAGAAAAAGATAAATATTATGTTTTATATAATATAATTTTAATCACTATTTTATTTTATATTTTATTTATTGGAATACTATTTGTTCAGATTATTTTTAGATCTGCTACAAGTATGGTTTATATATTTCTACAAATGACTTCAGAAATGTGGGAATTCAATTTTTTAGGAGATACATATTTTGAAAAAGCTGTGGATGGGTTTCTTGTCGATTTATTTGACAAATGGAGGGTGAGTTTTAAGAATTAACATTCATATTTATATGAATCACACTTGAGTACTTGTGACTGTTCTACTCTTAATTATTGTAAACCCAAATAATAAAATCAATAATATACTTTTAGCTATATCTACATATTTTAACAACCATACTGTCATCTTCAGCATTAACCTTTTTTAGTCATCTTTCGGATGACAACGCAATTATTGTAATATATATACGTAAACAAAAGTATACTACTTTATGATTTGGGTTTAATAATTTATTCATATTTATTTTAATTTATATTAGTAGTACTTAATTTGTATATAGTATACAGTGGTGTAGTTCATTGTACAAATATAACTTTTATACATATTTACATGCATACATTATATCTGATAATAACAACTAATAATATATTTAAACTATGGTGTTTTTAACTTTTATTATTTTTACTGGACTAATTATTATTATGCTGTTCTTTGTTCAGTCAATCTAAATTGTACATAACATATTATTATTATATTATGAATTCTTGAAGTCTTAAATTTATTCTTAAGGATCCATAACACCAACGAAAAATCGACCTAAAAATGTGACAAAACTGTGGGACTTTGAAAAATCAGATTTCAATTATGAAAACTGTTTTAATTTATCAGTTTGTTTATCTTCTAGAGATCGATCGAGACATTTGTTTTTATTTTTTTAGATTATCATAAAAAATGAGGCAAAAAATGCCTCAAACGATCCCTAGAATAATATATTCAAATCTGTTTGCAGATTGTAAATCTGACTCTAAAAGTTCTACCATTTTGTCACGCTTATTGGTCTCTTTTAGTAGGAAATTTTTTGGTTACATAACAATAAAAAGTGATACAGGTACAGGGTTATTTTTAGATTAATTTTAAAATGTACTTAAATATTTCTAAACTTTATTTTTCATAATATTTATTAAAAACAGAAAGGGCAGATGTTTGCGGCTCCTTAAACTTGTAAATAATGAAAAATACATAGATAATTTTACATACAATTAGTTTTCAAGTATAAAATTTTAGTATTTTTAAATCCTAATTATCATCTATGAAATGTTATTGTATAATTCAAGCACTGAATATATTTTAACTCTTTTAGATTATAAATCATGATAGAGAAGTTCATTAAATTTTAGTTTTACACAATTTTATAGAATTTTTGAAAAACTCATTTATTTTTTCAATTGCATCCATCACTGCTAATAAATGCAAATTATAATTTTAAAATTTAATATTAATATATAGAATTATTTGATTATATTAACATATGTTGATGTGATTTGAATGATTAATTTTTATGAAAATGTCTAATATTAGTATTAGTTTATATTTTTTTCCCATAGTTATTTTATTATATATACAAATATATGACTATACACTTGCAAATCATCATAATATAATCTATATATATATATATATTTACTAACTTTATCAATAATAAAAAAGTAGGATTCATAATATTGTAAATGTGTATTATGAAATTGAAAAGTGTGTTAAAATACTACATTATTAAGATTTAGATCTAGCTAATGCCTAATAAAACTGGGGAAATGGTTTTAAAAAAAAAATACTTTTATGGAAGCAACAAAGTGATAAAAATACATATTTAATTATTGGAAAACAATGGTTAAAATTGTTCATCAAATAATTTTAATTTAAAAATAAAATAATTTGGGCTCAAATTTAACTAAATATACAACTAGTCAAGATGGTCAGTTTAGATAATTTTCATATCTTAACTTTGCATATTATAATATTATTATATGAATGATAATGCGAATGATAATAATAATTTTGTTTAAAACTTATCTATTACACATACTGACAATATTGACTGATTGTGTATTTATTGTACTCAATAAATATTGATAATAAATGACATATTTAGATTTTAAAATAATAAAGATTTATTATATTACCTATTTTCATGTGTTATAAGTAAAATGTGCACCTACTTATTAATAATCGGGAATTTATTTTATAGAAGTAATCATTGTATTATTAATTTTCAGAAAGATCCAAATTTTAAATATAATTTTTTATGTGCAGTATGAAATTTAAGAAAAAAAAAAATACCAAGTAAAATTTAAATAAAAATTTATAAAACATATAATACAAATATAATTTGTACAAATTATAATATTCATATTCATGTTCATTGCTAGTAATGGTAATATTTTATTTTACTATTAGTTGTTTAATAATATTGTCACCACTAGAGTGGGTCGACTTAGCTACAAATCCCAATGATATTATAATATTATAATTTTGATTGTAATTTTTAGTAATTAATTAAATATAGCAGAGTTGTATTGGCAAAAATATAATTAGTAATTATTGATTTAGGTGTTTTGTAGCAATAATGAATTTTTAATAACATGTACATAATATTCAAAAAAAAAATTTCCGGTATAGGGTAGTTATACACAAACATTTAAAATAAGGATTTGGGCATACAAAATATACATTATACATACACTGATATATACTCCAACACACCACTGTATATAATATATTAGATAATAATATTATATAATGTATGTACTTATTTGTATTATTAGTCTTTTGGCAGTAATCACGAAGTAACACTTGTTGTATTCTCACGAGTGTTTTACAAAGCTAATAAATTAGAAGAATTTCCTGAATCTATGAGAGAATGCCTTCAAATAGATTATAAGAATCGTTTTTATGAAGATTTTTACCGGTATATATAATATATATACATTTTATAAATAAATAAAATTTTTTTTTGTTTACACATTATATATGAAATTCTAAATTATTTAAGTATTGAAGAATAATAGTTTACCTAATATAATACATAACAAGTTCAAAAAGGTACCACAATTTTTTTTTAATTAAAAAAACTATGTCTCCTATAATTTTTCGGAATTTGTAGTATACATAATTTATTATTATTGAGCACAAACTTCAAACAATATCAGTGTTTTACTAATTTTTACTGCATATTCATGAACAAAGTATGTGTGTTTTATTTCAACAGCACATGAACATTGAATGTTATTTAAAACTCATAAACACTTCTGCACTAATTTTTGAATTGTTTTTGGAGAAGATAAACCCTTATAAAAATATACTGCTTATTTATGATTGGTTAAGATATTTTCTAAACAATGAAAATAAATACTTGATTTGTGTAATATTTTTTTTTTTTTTTTTTTGTTACAAAATATAATGTTTAAATATATGACATTGTGAAGAGACACACACTTTGTTTCGTGCATTTGCAATGTTCTTTTGAAAATAATTATGCCCAATAATTGTAAATTATGTCTTCTATCAATTCGAATATTTAGAAAAAAGTTCACTGGTTTTTTTAAAAGGAAATTGTGGGAACTTTCTGATCTTACATGAATATTTAAATATATCTATACTTTGTCTCAAACGAGAATATACCGGGTGCCTGACCGGTTTTCGTTCAGCAGCGTGCATCGGTGCTAGTTGACTGGTCTGCTCACTAGGTGTTTGTACTAGCCCCAGTCATTTAACAACTATTATACAATTATTCTGTTATAATGTTCCAAATGTTCAATATTCCAATGTCCTTACTTATCCTCTATGACTGATGTCGAGTATGCTACACGTTATTAATAAATTATATTACTCATTTGTGATTTTGATCATTTTTTTTTTTCTGCTAATTTCGGTATACTATATTGTATATATTGCATCTGCTATGGATTAACTACCAGTTGAAATTATTATAATTCTGTGTATACTGTAGGAACCGTCATTATATCAGAAATTTTTGTATTGCTCATTCGACGTCAGCTGTCGATTTTTCCATAGTAGGGAGAAATGGGGTCACGAGTTTCAATGGCTATCATTTACAATGTGCAAACCAGTATATTCTTGTTTGAGACAGTATAGTAAATATATGTATCTACAGCTCGAATATAAATTTATTATTGTTAATAAATTTGTTCATGACTTCCTATATTTCGTTTTTTTTTAAATTTCGTTTTACTAATGAATAGCTATTACAGTAATTTAATTACTGTAATCAATTAAATTTTAATGTATCATTGTGCATGATAATTCATAAAAATAAATCAGTACTTATAAGATGAGTTTTAAGTACAATTTAAACTAATTCAGTTTTAAAAAAACTTTTCAGAGTTCACCTATCATAATTTTAAAATAATTAATTTATCTGCATTAAAATTTAATTTAATTTAGACAAATACAAAATGAATTAGGTTTTTTTCATCATAATAAATATCAAAGGCTTATCATAGTTTAATTTGTTAATATTTTACATAAATAAAACAATTTGTTTTAGAATAGAAAAATAAGAACAACTAAATTGTCAATTTAAAATTTAAAAAAATTATTTCTATAAACATTTTGATTTTAAATTGGTGTCGTCACATTTTTTATGGAGATATTATGCATGTAATTTGAATTTTATTTTCTGTTTCTATTTCTAGAGTAGTAATTCAAAATGAACGGTATGAAGATTGGGCTGAAGCATCATTAATGTTACTTCGACGACTTTATTTTACATATAAAAAAGATGTTTTGAATTATCATCATAAATTACTTCAAGAATCTGGTATTTCAACTGATTCAATCCCAGAAGCTTACTTATCACAAGCTTCTCAAGGAAACTTTCTTGAAGTATTGAATATGGCATTAAATGGTAAATATAAAATATTTTTAGTAATGAATAGTGTATTATTTGTATATTCCTTAATTTCCTTAAAAAATAATAATTTTTATTATTTTATAAATATGTTTTTATTTCTTACACAATCTTGTTAAAACCAATATTGTTTATAATTTTAGATTCTGAATGTAGCGTTTCATATTGATTTATTTTAATTTAATTTTTATACTTTAGTAGAAAGAGTAAACTAGGAGTTCTTAAGTAAAAAGCTTTACATAGTAAATAGTAAATTTGTTGATAATTTAAAGCGTTCATATTTTAATTTTCCCATTAGTAATTTAAGGGGTGATAATAGTTACTGAAAATAATAGAAAATTCTAATAAATCAAAATATTATATTACACCGAACTTTACTCAGATGAGTTTTATTGAAAGCAATGATTTATCATTGCTTTACTATATCATACATTCACTACCATATCATATGTGACTGGTGCCCCCATGCTTTTAAAATTGTATTTAGAAACTTTACATATAATGTTAGTTGTCTATAAATCTAATATTAGGATTAAGCCATGGATCCCTAACTAAAACTAAAATGGAACTGGAGACACCAATTGTATATATATACCTACATTTCAATTTTGTTTGAACATAAAAATGAAGGGAAAAAATTCTGAGATCAATTTTATGTCTTATAACTGTAGAGAGCTTTTACAAATATACACAAATTTACTCAACAAACACAGAGAATATTATATGAACACATTTTTTAGTCTCTTACTTGTACATTTAACACTCATGAAAGCATTATAATTTGTAATGCACTGATTTTCAACTGTATGGGACAAATGAAATCTTTTTATTTGGTTGAGAACTACCACGTTTTTAAGAATTTTCATTTTTTTTTTTATGAACTCGTAGAACTCCTAACATAAATTAATGGACTTCAGTATGTCTTAGGACCACCTTTTAGAAACAATTGTTATAAACAATGAGTTTCTATAAAATTTTGAATTTTTAAAATATAAGAACTTTTAATTGATATTAGATCTTTACCATTAAAAATAAATTTTTTTATTATCGAAATTATTAAATTAACTGGAACCCTAATGCGATCTTAAAATGTTATTTATTTTAACTAATAATAACTAATAATAAATTCATAAAATAATAGATATATAGCTATAGCAAATTCATTTTTTCATAATATTGTAAATAAATAATTTTGAAAGCGCAGATAAATAATTTCAAGTTTGATAAAATATTATTATCTGATTTATAACAATTGTTCATTATTTTTAGTGGGAAAATCAAAAATTGACGTCTTTAAAGTACTAACTAGAATACATTTTCTATCAAAAGCTATTTACCTGAAAAATTCTATTCGATTCTTTCTACCTAAAAAATAATATACATTATACACACATAAAAATAGTCAATCAGCTGAATATAGCTTGTTGAAAAGTATACTACCTATATAACTTGGTACTCAAATTTGAATTAGAAAGCAGTGATAAATTACTTCTTTATATAAAATTATTTTTAGCAAATCTTGTTATAACATATTATTTATTCCGTCAATTATATATTCTGTATAATTAATTATATGTATATTTAATAATCCCAGGGTATGAATAAACTCTAAATAATAAATGTCCAATTTTAGTTTTAGTACTGTACAATTAATTCTGTATTGTATCAAATCTTAATACTCAAAAACTATAAAACTCAAACTATATAAACTCAAAAACTATAATTTCTATAAATAGGCCAAAATTGGTAAAATATTTTAAAAATACTGTCATATTAATATGATACTAAAATACATAGTTGGTGTAAACTCATATCTTTTAAAAATAATAATTTTAACAAAAATTGATTATATGTATCCATTAAATTGTTATTTTATTAACAAATTTCAAGATTTTTGGATATTAATTTAGAGTATCAACACTAAGTATCACAACTAACCTTGTAATGAATTTTTATATATTAAAATTAAAAAATGTATTGCATTAATAGCAATGCTGGGCAAGTTAATAATTTTTTTTTAACTCAGTCAAGTTAAGTTAATAGGAAAAAATAAATAAAAGTTAAGTTAAAAAAAAAACTTGTTAACTTAAGTTAAATTATTTTTTGTTTGCACAAGTGAATATAACATTTGAGATATATAGGTATAATTAAATATCTATTATTTTTTTTGGAAATACTGTTATTTTTTAATTTAAAGCATTTTAAAGTTTTAAAAATATCATATAAACATAATATTATTAAAAATACTACAATGTATTTATAATTATTATTAAAATTAACAATAAATAGATCCATAAAAAAAAAATTTATAGGTACTCTTTTCTTCAAAATTTTAACAAATTAAAATTGCTCATTGTAAATAAGTACCTATCTAAATTAACAGTTTTACATCCATACAATTTAATATGTAAAGCTGTTAGCTATTACTATGTATATTTAGGTACTGGGTAATCACCAATTAGTTGTTTTGGTGTGTTGCTAGACTAGGAAGCTAGCTGATCTTACTTAGTATTGTACGGTTTGGTCGGTTGGTGATCTATCTAGGAGTAGAATGTGGTTGTTTGTACTTATAGTTCTTGTGAAAGAACACTTCAGCTGCAAATTTAACTTTCATCAGTAGCGATCGGATAGTAGTGTAGTCTAATATGTGCTAAAGAAAATATTTTTTATAGAATAATATTCAAGAAAACGCATGTAAACTTATTCAAACGACTTTATATATTATTTATTTCATTTATTAAGTTCATTACATAATAGGTACAGTATTAATTGTAGTATTTTTCAACCGGGTGGTGTACAATACTACTACTTGAGCAGAACAGAAAGAAAACAGGTTGATCCTACTTTACTACTTTACTATGAAAACAGTGGCCTGCGAACAGAACGCAGTATTGCCAATTTTAAAAGTTAACATATGGTTTTATTCTGAATTAGGTATTTTTTCCCATATTTTTATTTGTTTCAGTCATAAGTCATAACATAAAAATAAAAAGCTGATCAGTAGGGAATGGAAATACTTCACTCATTGGATAAGATACATCAACTGGTGGTGGATTTATTGAATGTGAAAGCAATAATAAATAATTTCTTTTGATAAAACAATTCTAAGTAAGACTTGGATAATATTATTTCTGTTTTATAACAATTTACCGTTATTTTCGATTTACTTTATGTTCAAGAATACTACTGAGAAAATCGAATATTTGCCTTTTTAAAATATTAATTTCAAGAAATTTGTAATACACAATAGTGTATACATATGGATCATACACATCATTGTATAACTACTACTATACATTCCTCACTATGTTCAGAACATATCGATGGTGGAAAGGTAAAAGGTATTAAACAACATTTTTCAAATGTTCAGAAAACACAAAATTCTCATTTGTTTATTGAATTTACATACTTATTATTGCATTTACAACTCCATACTTAATAGAAAATAATATGTTGGGAATTATTTTTTATATATAATGGTGTATCTCATTTATATTGAAAATAAATATTCATGAAGTTGTAAAACAATTTAGTTTGAAATTGTCGTTTCATAATCATAATTGACAGTATTTTTATTTACCTGTGTCCTTTGTCGTTTAGTGCCTATTTTTTTTTTTATAAACGACAAAATTGATCTAAATAACAATATTATTAAAGAGTAATTTATTTTATTATATTATTTTCATTTAACTTCACAATGTATATTAACAATTACAATCATATTTTCCCTCCGTAAATAATGATTATAGCAAATGGTATCAGTAATTAATTTTAAAATCTGATAATGATTATAAACTATAAAATCATGCAATGTTTGAATACAACTAATATTCTTATTATGATTTTATCAAATGAATTAAAGTTTTTAATAAGTGAACTTTTTTTTTTTTTTTTTTTTTATGGCTGAATTTGTATTTTGGCCTTTACATGAAAATATTTACCTGATACTCTGAAATTAAAAGTATAGAATTGCATATGGTATAAATATAAGTGGATATTTGAGTAGGTACCTAGGTATTTTGGTGTTGAGTTACTTGTAGAATTATTTATATATATAAATAAATACCCAGTTTACCTAGAAAAGTATTTGTTTAACACTGAAGATGAGAACATTGTTTTCGAAATACGTATTTGTTAAATAAAAACAAATTATTTTGTAGAAACTGGGTATTTATTTATATATATAGGTACCTAGGTACTTAGAATACTTAGATATTATTATTCACACTCATCCATAGATAAACAGTTCTAATTTAATTTATAGTAAAACAATAAATATGTAGCAAATTTAATAGGAACATTACAGAATATGCGGTCTTCTTGTATACTTATAATATTTTTATTTAACGTCAATATTTAACAAAAATGAAATATAATATTTATTACAATGAAGATAAAGTCCATAAATTATATATTTTTGTAATATTTAATGTTATGTTTTATTAATTTAATATTTTCCACAAAAACAATCAAATGTCTGTCTATTAGTATTCCTTATAAATCATTTAATAATTGTTTGTAATAACATTTTATACTTTAATTTAGTAAAAATTAAACTTTAGCATAAATTTATTATTTTTAATTTACCTACATACATTAAAATAATTTTTAATAGACCACTCATCTACTTTTCTCCAATAAATGGAAAAATGTATAATTATTACTATTATTGTTGTTATAACTTACCTATTTTTAATAGTATTTATTTTAAATACAGTTAAGTTAAGATTTAAAATTGAATTAATACTTATAATAGTTTTTTTATTATTGAAAGTTAAAATAATTTATAATTAATTGATCAGAAATAATAATATATTTATGAAAAGAGGTAGGGTAATAGTAATAAGAAAACAATAAAACATAGAATAATAAATTCAGTAAATATTAACAGTCATATTAAATCAAAAATAAAAATTAATAACAAAAAACATACTTTTTTCTTATATAAATAAAACTAAATATAAAAAATATTCATAAAAACATATTTATTTTTTTATACTTAGAAATAAAATCAACATAAAAATTAAAAACATAAAATATATACTTTTTTCTTTTATTGTTAAATCGAATCAAACATACATATACTTATTATCTTATGAAAATGAAATCAAAATTTAATATAAACATACTTATTTTCTTATGTAAATGTATTTAATTAAAAGTAAGTAAATACAAATTATTGCTGAATAATACATTAATTTTAGTATAAAGCCGAATAAAAAAAAATTTATTTAAATAATGAATGATTTACTCAATGGTATCTTCATCTTCAATATCAGTATCGTCCAAACAATGTGCTACATCAATGTTACTAATTAATTTAAAAAACTCAGAATGGTATTGAGTTGAAATAATTCCATTTTCCCATAGTTTATTCAAATCGGCCCGTTGGTTTTTGGATATACAAAGCTGCTTATCATAATATGGCAAAGGCTCTTGAAGAGTATTTTGTGTCATTTTTTTTAGTAGTAATTCTTTAGGAATTGAATCAGCAGTATATGATTCATATACAAAAATATTTACAGAGGTTTTATTATTGGCTACATTTGTTTGTTTATGAAATAAAAAACTTTTGGTCTTGAATATTTGGATAAGTAAACCACATTTGCTTTTCAATTGCATATTATGAAAAATGTGAGTATTCTTTTCAGTCATTAAAGTCTGAAAAATTCAACTTAATGACATCAATTAGTGATGGCTGTATATGGGCATTTCATTTGATTGGTATCCATTCATTAGGAGACTAAATGAAGAAATTACTTTGTTCATAGAATAACGTTCAATATTCACATGAATCGAGTCAACTGGCATAAATGTATGTCCAGGCAGATTTTAATTTCATTAATTGACTTACACACATTTAATAATGTATGATAAATCATAACCAACATGGCCTTGTTTTTATTTTGACCAGCACATGAATCACAGTAAATTGCAATTGAAGTATACTTATTACATTTGTTGACTTCAGTCAAATATTTACACATAATAGAAACAATTTCCATTAGAACCACGATTACCATCAGTTTCTCTACAGATATAACTTAATGACTTAGCTGTTCCAGATTCATAAATGGTACAATTGTAAGTACTATATTTTCTACTATAATAGAGGTTCGTATTTGTGCTATGTGGTGTGTTTAAAACTTTTTGAAAATTAAAGGATACACATAAAAAATTTCCAATTTCTTTAGAAAGTTCTTGATTAAATAAAAATGATTCTTTAGCATCAGTTTTACTTTGATGATGAACAACTTTTTTAATGTCTTCTTCAGCTGATAAATGTCCCATTTTTCTCTTGATTCAATATATTTATACAAAAAAACATTTATCTTTTTTAGGTAAGTGAAACCCAATATTATAATCTTTATTAAATGTATTTCTAAATACCTTAGTGGATATAGGCGCTATTTCTATTTCATTGCAATTTTGTACATACAAATGATATAAACGAGAGATATTTCCAAATTAAATCGGTAAGTATTTATTAACAGATGACGCATGGTAATAATGGGAATCAACTGCTGGTAAAGATTGAATAAATATGTAAACATTTTTCAAAACCACTCCTTAACTTTATTGACTGGTGTTCCTTTTCCTCTTTTGTAAAATTCAGATGTTTTTAAAGATGAAATATTATTTACTATATTTGTTACAAAGCAAATACCTAAATCCAAGGTTTTAAACAAATACTGAAAACAAACCTGCTCTTTTCTTCCATCGTATGTTAAAAAATAATTTTTAGATTTCTTTTACTACCAACTAGTACATGCTTTCTTTTTATAGGTACTACATCTATGTTGATTAAAAAAAAATCTCTAAAAAATAATTTTTAGTCACATTTCTTTTACTACCAACTAGTACATGCTTTCTTTTTATAGGTACTACATCTATGTTGTTTAAAAGAAAATCTCGTTTTCATACTCTAGTACCTATCTAATTCACAAAAATGTTCAAATATTTTCTGTCACTCTTCTTCGTTAAATTCATTACTACATCTATGATGACACTTAGTTTTACATGGATTTTCTCTTAATTTTTTTCCTATTCCACAGTCTAAATCATTTTTTTTCTGTGTTCGATTATTTATTTTTTATTTTGTAGTAAACCATCTAATCCTACTACACTATCATTCAAATTTATAAGAAAATAATTTATTTACATAAATTTCACTGTAGATTCAGTACTATCAGTTGAAAAATTTTAAACATCAAAAAGTTGTATTGAACATGAAGGAACTTCAACATGATTAGGTAATAATCAATCATTAATATCTTTGCTCAGTAAACTAATACTCTTACTTTTTTAACTGATTCGACTAGCTTAACTTTTATAATAATTGGATCACATTTCACTGTACAGCCTTTTTTTCTCATTATTTCGGAAAGTAGGTCGTTTGTTATTTTATTATTAAATAATCTAATATTAAAATATTTTCATTACCCTGATCAATTTTTACCACACTGAATTTTATGTCACCTTCATTAGATTTTTATTGTAGTGCCAATTGTACAATGTGTTCTAGATGTCATGATCACTAATATACCTATTCAAAAATATTAATTATTATCCCCAAAATATTTAATAAATGTATTATATATACTATACTTATATAAGTTTGTATGAAAGTTAACACTAATAATGTAACAATTAAATTAATTACTTAAAAATTAAATATTATATTATTATATACATATATTTTGATGTACGAAGTGTATCACTGATTAATGCATGTGAGAAATACACCTAGCGCCCATGTGGCCATTAAGGTAGTTAAATATTTTTTTTATCTATACTCTATGGTAATTGCACATTAGATAGTAGATATCTACCGTGATTTGAGATAAAAAAAATTATGTAGACACAATATTTTATTATTATTTAACAAGATGTCTATAATCTATATACTTGTAATTCGTATTATAATATTTACATTTTAAACAATGGTAGTATGGTTGTTATATAGATTAAATCATGTATTATAACAAATAGTTTGTTATAAAATACAAATCTCATTATAAATACCAGAAATATCAACTGGGAAAATGAATGGTATGGCTCCTTTTAATCTTGGTTTTTTCAAATAAATCTAAAATTAAAAATAAATATTCTCAAAGTTTTAGTACTTATTTCTTTAACTTAAAAAGGAACTTCTTAATTTAATGGGAATATTTTTTTCCCGGTCATTAATCATATTTTGTGAGACACCAAATTTAGTGGCTGAGCTTTGTCGACAACCTTGGATTCAACACTTATTGGACACCATAATTTACTTTATAGTAAATTAATGAATAGGAACTTCATTAGTTTATTAATAATATCAATTTTGAAATATTTTTAGTTTTACAAGATATGTAAACTGATCACAGGACACAATTATCATATGTGGATATACAAGTCAATTTCGTTCATATATTTGAATAATAAATAAATTATAATAATATGTATTGATATTTGGCACCAAAATATTTGTGGATATAGTTAAGACTACTCCGCTAGTAACTCTGTTTGTATTTCTCAATGTGTTGGTCAGCTGTTTTTCATCGAGTTGTTTTATGTATCAATTATCCAATTATTTTGTATACGACGTTGAGTAACCTCTATATCTTAAATCATAGATATAAGTGACAAAATTGATTTTATTGGCGTTTATGTGATAATGTAAATTGATTATGTCATTTATCGTGTCAATTGTCGTTTATATATACTGTTTATACCCTTACCTGTTAAGTAATGTCATTTATACCGAAAATTAAAAAATACAATAATCAGTTGTATAATAATCGTAGGAACACTGTAGATAAATATACTAATGCAAATTTCCATCCTCTTGTGATAATACTGATATTGTCGTTTAATACCTTTTACCTTTCCACTGTATATATATATATGTATATATGTAACATGAAAATTAAAATTAATTTGATAACTGAAACTTAATATTTTATGAAAACTGAGTTGAAGTTAAGCATTTTACTTGTTTATATATATTTTAGATTCTGAGCATAGCGAGGAATGTATTTATTTTACAATGATGTTTTTTTAAAAAAAATTTTTATATATATATGTGTGTGTATTCACATTTTAGTAGAAGGAGTAAAATTAGTTTTTTATAGGAAATTTGTTCTAGTTAGTACTTTATAGAGGTATACTTTTGATTTTTCAAGGAGCTTTGAAAAGCGTAATGAACAACTATAAATTATTATGATAACTTGTTATAAATTGGAAAATAATATATAAACTTATCATGGTTAAAAATTTATATATATATAATTTTTTTTTTTTTTTGTACACTTTGTTATGACTCCCACATTTTTAGTGTAAACCCCCAAACATAACAAAATTAATATAACAATTGCCTTATTTAATATTTTTAGAATGAAAATAAATAGGTACTAGTACAATATACAATTTAAATTAGAGCATGAATAATTTCCTTATACAGTAAATTAATACTAATTAAGAATAATTTGTATTTATTATATTGTTTTATAAATAATATTTAAATTTTTTTAGTATTTGAAAAGCATTATATCGAAAGAAGTCTTGATCGTACGGGACAATTAGCAATTGTTGTATCTCCTGGTATGGGTGAATTTTTTGTGGATAGACAATTAACAAATATTACAAAACAAAGAATTATGGATAATGGTGTAGGAATTGATTTGATTTGTGTCGGTCAAGAGCCATTATATGCTGTCCCATTATTTATGGTAAGAAAATGCACTATTATTTATATATGTAAATATTCTCTAATAATTGTGTAGTGTTAATATTAATACAAAACTATACATATTTAAAAATAGTACCTTAAAATGATCAAGTTAATTTCCATTTAGATTTTTATTATTGTATTTGTCACAAAATATTGTGTTCCAAGATCATCTTAGTCAGTACAATTGGTTTTGATAAATTCGGTGATTCTCTGAATAGTGTGATGCTTTAATGTGTTCTGTGACTTGTATTACAACGCACAATGAACCAAACATTATTTGAACTCCTAACCAAAATAGTATCCACGAGATTATGATTTTGGGACATAGGTTTTTTTCAGTGATTACTGTAGGTGCTGTTAAATTTTTTAGTATTCAGTAATGAATGAACAACAATTTCATAAAATAAAATAAAAATAATTGAATAATATATTTGTGTGTGAAGAAGAATATAATATACTATTTTTTATAATAAATTATACCTCAACTATTACAATATTAGATTTTGTTCATAACATTAAATGAAAATTTTATACTCAAATAAAATTTTACAAAGTTACCTACCATATTATTTGAATAACATATCATGAAAATTATGCTGAACAAAAACTTCATAACACATAATTTTTATTATTATTTAACTCATTTAATTATATAAACTCGTATAGATAAATGGCCGGGATTTCTTCTCTTGTTTGAGTTAATGAGGTTTACTTTTTGTGTTTAAGATATTTTCATACCCATACACATTCAGTAATGTCAACTATGAAATCTCTCGAAAGGATTTATGCATGCAATATTCATGTATTTTTTTTTTTTTTTTTTAGTTTCAAAATCGTGATGAACATTTAGGTGATGATTGCAGTATTCCACATTGGATAAATTTAAGGTTCATTTTACATATTATAATTTTATTAATTGACACACAGTCTTGACAAGTTCTTTTAATAATAATATGTTTGTATTTTTTTTTTTTATATATATAATTTACGACTAAAATATTTTATTTTATAATTCATGAACGGGCATGATGCCCTTTAAATTAACAATATCAACAAAAGATTAATTAGCATAAATAAATAAATAAACAAAAGTATATATATATACATTTATAAACCGATCACGAGATATATCAAAAAATCAACATACATACACATAGAGTTTGCTAAAGATAAGGCTCTAGGAAAAAAGTTCCAGCTGCTAAATTAGTTTTATAGTTAGGTATAAAATAACAATATTGATGATCTTGTTAAATGCATTGGAATATACAATCCAACTTGAAATAATAAATCTGGACAATACAATATTATAGTTAATGGGATCATAAATAAACATTAAATCAGCAACTTTATGCCTAATTTCACACATGTCAATGCCAATTTAGTCCACAATCAAAGAATACGAATCCCTAAAGAAAGGTAACTTCATTTAAAAAATTTTAATTGTATACTCTGGACACGTTAAGAGTGTACCCCGATTTCGGACAAAACTCATCCGCCACACGCAGGTTGGTATTATACAATGTGACTCCAAATAACACCGAGTTGTAGTGCTAGCGTCCACTCATATTCTGTACCATAAAGTAAGATAGAGGTGGTGTATGTACACGTCTGCCGGCGTTAGTGCTCGGCGTTCTACGACGACAGTTAACGATCGGTATAGTGCGATATGAGGCAGTGACAGTCGAATTTTTCTAGTCATTCTCTCCAGGGCCACAGTATATATATATTTTAATTTGTCTTCCTTGCATGTTTTTTCAGTATGTGAATACTTATTTTACCATTTTATATCATACTAAAAACAGTATTCAATATGTTATGTGTATATGAATTGTAAAACAACAGAAATAACAAACACCATAGGTAGGTACTTAGAATCTTTCATTTGGATCAAGCTTGTTAATTGTTACTTATTGAAAACACATTTACTCTATGATAAACCAATGAAAACTAAATTAATGACATTCACATTACTTATAATTTTAAGAATTCAATGACCATTATTACCTAATAATTAGGTATAATTACTAATAATTCATCAGTAATATTGGTTGTTTTGATGTTATTATTATCAATAAAATTGATGGCTGTACCTTATTTGCATCATCACTTGAACATAATGTATACAAATAATCAATAAATATTGATGCTCTGTATGCCAGAGTGACGGTGTTTGACTATAGTGTGGTTGCAGGGTGGAAACCGTTCGCCGCCTGTGCAACGGGATACACTCTTAATGTGCCCAGAGTATACATTTTCAATATTTGAAATATAAACTGCATGGTTTGGAGACTAAATTAGTGAACCAAACTAAGTAAGATCTAACCAAGAAACAGTAAAGCGATTTTAAACAAAATTTATTGTTAAATTGAATGGCACTTCTATTTAAAAAAACCAAACATTTTGAAGGCTTTGTTGATAATTATCTTAAAATGAAAATTAAACGTAAATTCAGAATTTAAAAAAAATACCCAAATCTCTAATAGTAGACACTCTTCCCAGCCGAATACTAGATATATGGTAGTGAAAAGTAGTCGGGCTATTATTACAAACAAATGATAATATACATTTATTAATATTCAAAGGAAGAAAATTTAACCTACTCCAATCAACAAAACGATTACATTTTTTTTGTAAAAATATGTAATCATCAAGATAATGAATATTAGTATATATTTTTGTATCATCAGCAAACAATAATACTTTAATGAAAATTAAAATTTTATTGAAAATTTAATATTTAAAATTAATTAAAATCATTAATGAAGATTAGGAATAGTAATAGACCCAAATGATAACCTTGAGGAACCCTTGAGTAAGCAATAAAATCTCCAGATAAAGTATTCAATAATTTAACTTGTTGTGTGTAATAATGCAAATAAGACTCGAGCTACTTTATCAAATGTTTTTTTTAAATTTTGTGTATATACAATCTATTTGTTGTCCCTTATTAACACTATATAAAATATCAGTTTGAAAAGTTAAATTATTAGTTACCATTGAATATTTACAACGAAATCCATGCTGGAAACTGAATAGGCAATTATTCATTAAATTGGATAGTTTAAAAGTAATTAAAGCCTCAAAGATTTTAGGTATAGTAAACATTTTCGAAATGGGTCTATAGTTACAAACATCAGAAATATTACCAGTTTTGTGAAGTGGAATAACAAAAGACCTCTTCCACACAGAAGGGAAATATCCAGAACTTAATAATCTGTTAAATAAATATAATAATGTAATAATGGTTTAATTAAAACAGTACTGCAATTTTTTAATAAAATAGGAGAAATATTATCAGGAAAAACACCAGCATGTAAATTCAAAGAAGACAAATAATCACAAACCTCATCATAACATAATTGGCAAGAACTAAAATTTAATCATTTTTTAATAGAGTTTTGATAATTAATACATTTTCACCAAGTTTGAGAAAGGCAAAATAACAGAACCACCTTATAATTTATTTAAGTTTTAAATACACATAACATAGATAGTAGGGCCTCCTTAGCCTCCTTCGGTACATAACTCCTAGTTACATTCACCCATAAGTAATATGGTGAACACAAACCGCAGCTACTACGAGCATTAATTAAAAAGTAATAGTTTGTAAACATTATTAGCATTGTCAAATAATAAAATATAGGTAATGCATTCCGATAGTTTCTACTAATCCAGTATATGATTATGATTATTTTCAGAGAATAATCCAAATTATTATTTTACATTTTCTTAATTTACAGAAAATAAATTTAAAAAATAACTCGACAACTTGAGAAAAATATGTAATATTTATATTGTTAGTATATTTTATTTTTCTTAAAAATTGAAACTCGTTCTTTTTAGTAAATTATTTGAAAAATATAATAGCTATTACTTTCATTTCTTAGAACATAAAATACAAGATTAAATTATAATTACATAATGCATTACAAAATATGTAACCTCATCACTCTTATTAATTACTTTTATTACATTTCTGTCCATGACTAATGGTTCTCTAATTTATGGTTTTAATAAATATAACAGTTAATAAATACTTTTTGGAGACTTAAATTAATTTAAAATGTTAAATTAGTTTTTACAGAAGCACACATATGCCAGCTAAGTCAACATTTATTCCTCGGATAAAAGTACCTAAACATTTTTCAAACATAACATTAAAGCGGCAAAAAATGGGTTTAAAAGTTGTATCATCAAGTAGTTTAATATCTTCAATGCGACCAGATTTCACTAATTGTTCACAAGATTATGTGAATTATGATGCTGAAGTATTTCATAAAAAAAATAGAACATATGTAACTAATTTTGGGTAAGTCAATAAATTGTGCAAGTATAAATTATACATTTTAATAAGCTTTTAATAATCAAAAATAATATTTACAACTGCATATTTATATTAAATTTTTAAACTTTGAAACTATTTATTATAAAAACGATTAGAAATAATATTTTATTTATACTCGTAGATTTTTATAAATTACACTCAAATTAAGTATTATTTTTTAAAATAACACTACTAATTAGTTTTATAATAAGTATTGTGTTTTTAATAGTTCCAATAACATTTTACCACTTGATAGATTTAATGGAATCAATTCTACAAGGAAAAAAAAGTTTAGTACATGTAGTTTTGATGTATATTCAGATAAATCAATTGCTTTAAGCCGTAGTCTGTCTCCTCTTAAACAACGTAGTATTACTCCTCCGCCCAAAAATCGACATAATGTCATTAATTTGTCATCATTAAATAGTAAGTATATATCAAGGTATTTTATCTAACCAGTTTTTAAATTATTTATTTTATAATGTATATTCTAGGAAATAGAAGTCGGAGTATAGATGAAGGTTTTAAAAAGTATGAAAAATTGGCACAAATTCAATCTAGTAATAACAATAAACCTGATCGTGTGCGAGGTCTTATTAATCCATTTGACAAATCACAATTTCTTTACAAGTTAACATCTAATCGAAGAAGATGGAGCCACACATTCCCAGAAAGTAATTAGTTACGTTATACAATAAAAAATCATTAAATAATTGTTATGATTATTGTTATTTAGAACATTCAAAACATCGAAAATCTTATGATGATTTCGCATATACCAATAATGCACAAATTAATTTATATGAAATGGAACAAAATATTAAAAGTTTGAAAAACAATTGTTGTATGTATTTTATAATATAAATAACTTAATAATTTATTAATCAATGAACTATTTTATTGTTTATAATAGATAATATAAGTCTGATAACATTTTTAAAAAATCGAATCGATGAAAAACAAAATATAAAAATATCTTTACTGACCTTAAGTGATCGTGAGTGGACAAATAGATGTTCTCCAGGTTAGTACAATGTTCTTTGACAAAACAAAATGTATATGTAAAAATTATTTTTTATTTCAGAAGTTTAATTTTGTACATTTTTACAATCAGAACTTTGTTCTTATTGTAGTATATTGTGTAATTTTTAGGTGGTTATGTGGTATTTTAATTTTCAAAACAATTCTGAGTTCCTTATGATATCTTCGGTGTTTTCACTAGATAATTTTTTTAATAAATGGTAAATGATTGTAAAAATTATTTTTTAATAATTTCAAGTCCTCATAAAAAGCTGTATATTAATTTATTTTTAATTCTATCTAGTGAAAACACAGTTTACCTTCTCCTTTAATTTTACTCAGATGTATTGTTTGTATGAGCTTATTCAGAAAGCCATAATTATGGAAATTCGAAAACATATTTATTATGCCATAATATAATAAATTATTTGTTTAGCATGTGATTACAAAACAATAAAAAATAGTACTGACATAGGACTATTTTTAAATTACTTTTAAAATATGTTTAAAAATTGTTATATAATTTATATAATTATTATTATAATGTTTAAAATATTTTTCAATTTTAAGATTTTCATTTTACAATGAGGAGTAAAATAATTGATAAGTAATAAGAGGATGTAAAAGGAATTAAGTACTATATATTAGATTAATTTATTTGTGGCCATTAAATACAAAATAAAAAATACATATATTTATTTAATGCAAGTTACATTTTTCCTGTAAACAATGTACAATTACAGTAGTGTTGTTTAAAACTAAATTAAAATGTAAATTATGAATCAGTTAGTAAATTAATAACATTAACATAATAATTGAATCAGTTGTTAGAGAAACCCGACTTGTCCCAAAACTCAAACTTTCAAAAAATTGGAAAAAAACATGTCCTGGACTATTAAGGTTTTTCTTGATTCCTTCAAATTTCACCATTATAAAATACTATATTTAATGGTGGACAGGTCTGGATTCTCTTGAAATATGTAGATCTACATATGATGAATCCAAAACCACAATAAAACATGATACCATTTTTTGGACAAGTCGGATTTTGCAAATGACTGTTTCAATTAACATATCAATAAATTACAAAATTATAAGAAATAATAACAGAAGTATACTTATTGGTTTTTTCTATAGAGTAAAAATAAAATATAATGTTAGCTTTTAATTATTTTTGTTTCTATTTATTTTGGATAATTCTGATATTTTGGAAATAATTTTCAACCTGGGTTTCCAGATTTCAAATTTTAATATTTTAAATCAATGAAAGAACGAAAAAAAAATGACTAAAAACAGATAATAAAAGTTTTACAATATATTTTCAACTTAATTTATAATATAGGTACTGTTGAGGTATTCATAATTATATGCTTTCTTAAATATGTGTCATTTTTATTTTTTAGTTAATTTTTAGGTTTTTTTTTATGTCTGTACCCAAAAATTATAAAAGAAGCAGTGTTCTAATTATTACATGCAACACTATTTTCTTGTAGAAAATTGCATCTAGTGGGTACTAGAGGTCAGTTAGATTTTGTAATTTTTTTGATAATGAGAAAAAATAACCAAAAGAGTAATGAAAAATGGTAAAAACACAATTTTATTAAAATCAAATATGTTTATTTGTTGTAATTCAATAAATATTGGTCTTAGTCTTGAAATTTTCAGTAAAAATATGTAAAAAATATAGAATCAAAATTTTTTTGTTTATTGTGTTTAATTTTAAGCAATTATAGATTTTTTGTTTTTTCATCATAAAAAGGTTCATTTTAGTTTTTAATACAATGTTAAAAATATGTTATTTTAGCTATGTTCAAGAAGTTTCAAAAGTTGGTACACAAAAAATAAATACCTATTTCAGTTTTTCAATATATTGATTATCGATAAAAAAACTGGTTAATAAACTTTACATTTTCAACAAAAACGTATATAAAAGGAATTTTAGGTTGTAAGACCTAAAATTTTAATGCAATGTTAAAAATACTTCATTCAAACTATACTCAAAAATTGGTACATATAAATTAGCCGTTTATTAATAGGCGTTTAAATTTTTTTACAACATGAACTATTTTGGTATTTTTTTTTTTTCAATTTTGAACTCTTTATAATAATTAAAAATTAAAAATGGCGATGATTTTTCATCATAAAAGAGTTTATTTTTTTATTTTTTTTTTATTAGGTTTATAGGCTTTAAATATAAAAATGAATTAGCCTGTTGTAGTTTTAAACTAAGCTAGGAGTACAATGACACAAATATTATATGTAAATACACTTTATTAACAGTAAAAAAAAAAACATATATACATAAATAAATAGCCAAAAGATCATATAAATAAATAATGTTATATTAATGTTCATAGTTCTACAGTTTTTTTGATATTGTTAATGTTGGCTTTCTTGTCCATGATTAATGTTCGATGATGTGCGAGCAGAGAGTAATAAGAGACATTCGAGGAATATGTGTTTGACTGAAAGTATACAGAGATATGTTTCACATATGGATTCAGGTTTTTTACTTATTATGTGTGAATGAGTCAGGCTTGTATAACTTACATATATGTAATCTGGTGATCATGACTTCTTCATGTCTGTTTAGTTTAGTAAGAGTGTCCGGCCATTTTTAATGAAGATTTATCTAGTAAAGTTGGGATGACAATATGGAACAGGATCCACATTAATATATTTTTTATTGGATGAAAATATTGTGTTTTGGATACTTTAAACAAAGCTACATTTGTTTGAAATAAAAATAATTATATATATATATATTGTTAATATTTATATACATTTTTTGATAGGTGTCGATTGGAAATCAATGGTATTACCAGCGTGTTTACCAATAACTACTGATTATTTCCCTGATGATGTAAATCTTCAGTCATTCTATGTGTTTTCCAATTACAATCTGTTACCAGAAGATGTAAACTCTGAATTTGCTTTACAAAGAGCTGTTTATCGTCAACCACTATCTACTTTAGAAGTATTTTATCAAATGATATGCCAACGTCTATCACAAGTACTTATATTTAATAAATTATATTTTACATAAAAAAAAAAAACAATAAATAAACTGCATAATGGAATAGCTGATTCATCAAAGAACAAAACTCTTAAGTTGACCAAGAACATTTGGTACAATTTTTGAACACACAAACCAAGTATAAAATAACTGCGTTAATATCTGATGTTCATTTTGAAAAAAAATACTCAACACACCAATTACCTTATAATAGTATTTTTATTCTCCTATACAAATTTAAATCTTATTTTATGAACAAGTCAAAAATTTTAAATTATCTTCTGGATATTCTATATAAATACAAATACAATTAAATACAGGGTGTTCAAAAATTAAGTTCTTTGTAAAGTAGTTGGAAAAAAACTATAGAAAATATCTATATAATATCTATATATATATATATAATCTATTTAAAAAACATATTAATTATTAAAATACAGATTTTTAATGAAACTCACTGCACTTCCAAACGAGAAAATTGTTAAGTACTGTTCAGCTCGTACTCTCTGTAATAACTGCCATTTTTTGTTAGATATTTTCTTTCAATTGAACCAGATATTTCAGATTGCTGCTATATACTCTTGATTTAAGATTAAATAAGATTTAAAGTTTCAATTTGATTGGTCCACTACATGAACACAACAAACCAGAAAGGAATTGGTTTGCTTATTTTAATCGGTAGTTGGGGTTTTAGTTGGGGTTTTGCTTCTTATTTCTAAGTACTGTGAACTGTACAGGATCTCATTAAAAAAACATTATATAAAAAAAAAACACAATTTTTCAAAATCTATATTTTAATAATTAATAAAACTTTTTTAAATCGATATCTTTTATATTTTAAAAATAAATTTATTTTTAGGACATTCTGTACATTTAAAATAAAATATTTGATTAAATCATTAATATTATGTAATGTATACATTATCTACTTTCCAACAATATTTCTTTACAACCTGAGATATTGGCTAATGTGCATCATACTAACTAATTTCACACTTTAGTCATTACAAATGTTATACTGATTTCTTCCATTACTTGTCTCTGTTGACATTCAAACTTGTTTTTTTGTTAGTATTATATCCTATATTATGTAATTTTTCCTTCATGCTCTTTATACTCCATTATTCTTACTAAACATTTATTATCTACTATTTTTGCTATAACTGAAATAAAGAATTAAATAATAATGATTGTAGATTCAAAAAAAAAAAAAAAAAAATAGAATAAAATTATTTATTCAAAATAAAATTAAAATAAGTATACATAAAATATAAAAATGTAAATAATAAATTATTTTTATACGACAGGGTTTCCAGTTGGTTGTATGTAATGCTGAAAATGCGGATCATAAAAAAAAAACAAGTATTGTAATTAGATCACGGTCTGAAGTTGAACCATTTATTGAAATGCGACTGAGTGTTGGAAGAATAGTTCATATAGTCACTTTGTGTGGTTCAGAAATTCGAGTTACTCGATATAGGCCAAGGTAAATATTTAATAAACTTTCTTTAAACATAATTTTGTAACAGCATGAAAACTGATACTCATAATAATTTATCATATGTATTTAATTTATAAATTAAATTATGTATAAATATAAAACATATATGCCCAAAAGATAGTATTTTTCAGTATTGGTAACACTCCTTTCCCTCTTTTTTAATGCTCCTTTCGAATAGAAATCAATTCCGATCTTTGTTATTTTTATATTATAAGAAATTCATTAAAATGTGCATCCTGAATGGATAAAAAATAAAAATAAAATTACATTACATATTATATATTCCTGGTACTTCCTAGTTTTATTAATAAACTTGATTCAAATTTAAAATCATTTGAAAGAATTATTTTGTGTCAACTTATAAATGAAACAAAACATGTTTTGTCCAACAGTATATTGCTAATAAAATGTATTAATTAAAATTTATATATTTAATACAGGGTTATAATGTATAATACGGTATAGTATAAAATACGTATTATACGTACAAATAAAATGTATAGTATAAAACTTTTAATTTTATAAGTTATATACTGTTGATACAAAATTAATGTAAACATTTTATTTTTATCATGCTTATTGCATGTTTCATCTTATCCAGTTCAACCACAATAAATATAACTTAAAACATGGTATAATAGAAAAATATTATAAGGAAAAAACTAGAATATTTCAAACTTTATTTGAAAAGGAGTCATTAACAACAAATTAATTTTAGTCTTTTGCTAAAAATAAACATTCAGAACTTTATTGTTTAGCACATAAATTACCTAATATAATTACAAAAATGTCAAAGCCCATCAAATGAATATTAAGTATTATCTATAGTACTATTTTAATTACATTACATTAATATTATAATCAGTACCTAATTATTTTAATAGTTCAAATTTCAAAATTTGAGGAAAAGACTGGTAGTCAAGTATGCTTTATTTTTATTTTATAAAGGTTTATTTTTATTATATAATTAATCTTTTATAATTTTATTTTTCAGCTTTTGTTTTTATTTTATGAATTTGTATATATAATATAATATTATGATACTTAATAATATTAATTATTAAATATAAGGTTTTAAGGTATTCTTACTATTCTTACTTTTGGTACATACCTATGACTTATTTTTTATTTAATAATAAGAAAAATACAATTGAAAGTTGCAAATATAAAAACTAATATATTATATATATTATATAGAATATATATATATTAATTTAAAATAAATTAATTTGAAACATTTACATTGATCGTATTTTTTTTTGTATTTACATTATAATATTAATATAAAATACAGAACAATTTTTTATACATTTTATACGCTTAATGTATAAAAAGTTTTATACATGTATATTATCATCCCTGATTTAATATAGTATATTTTTTTTAAGCTGCACATACAAATTATATAATAAATATTTATTTGTAATTTAAATGTTAAATATTGTAGTTATTACAAAAATATCCATTAGTTTTCAGTTTGATAAAAATACCCCATACAAGAGAGACTATATTAGAAAAACCATGTGTGATTAAAAGTTAAATATTTAATTATTTACGAGGGAAAACTTAAAAATAAGGTCTCCTAAGTCGTTGAGTCGCCGCATGAAGCAGTAGGTACAACCTGGCAACACCACCATGTTCCTTGGTTCCCCTACTACTACTCTGACTGTTGCGGAGCATTGTCAACCGCTCAGTCTTGGCATAACAACCGTCCGTGATGGATGTCCCCTTCTCATCTCCGTCCAGGTGTGAAATGTCATACGATTTTTGAAAAATCGCGAAAAAGGTGGCACCGATTGATATTCATCGCCAATTGGTTGAAATTTACGGTGAAAAATGTATGAATGTTAAAAACGTTCGTAAGTAGTGCCTCAAATTCCTTTCCGGTCGTGCAAATGTCCACGATGAGGAGAGAAGTGACAGGCTGTTGCACAGATGAGACAGTGCAAGCAGTGAAGGCAGAAATGCTGAAAACCCGCTGGATGACTGTGAAGGATCAACTTATCCTTTAAAATAACGCATATTGAGTCTCTGCTACATGATCCTTCAAGTTTTTCTTCCAAATCCTTCATCACCTGGTGGTTTTTCAGCATTTCCGCCTCCACTGCTTGCACCAGGTAACAAATGGGGTAGCCAATGGGATTTTCTTGTCTCTAGCTATCAAGAACCATTTTCGACTCCCCTTATAAAAGCCCTTGTTAAAAGGGTCAAACCTGAGTATGTTAGTGTTTGAGAAATACTGTTGTAAAATTATTAAATTATATATATTTTTATCTCTAATTTTATTTTGATAGCCTAATATTTTAATATGTATTTAGATTTCCGTATGCATCATTTGAAATACAATATCGATATCGTTTTCAAGCTCCAGATCATTCAACTTATGGTATTTCATGGATTTCTTTCATCACTGAAAAATTAGAAAATTATAATTGGAACTACATGGATCACTATTTATGTATTCGAGGAGACATGGATTATGCTTTACACGAGGTTAATATTATATTTATTTCAATAGTAACACCAAATAAAAAATAATTAATTATTCCTAATGTTAGAGAACAACTCATATTACACTTTTGATAATAATGTTACTTTTTAGAAACTAAAATATTGGCGATTCCGTATGTACCTACTCCCGTGGCGTCAAGAAGCTACAAAAACTATTATGGATCATTTAGAAGAAATATTTTATTGTGACATTTATAAAGTTCCAACAATGGAAGAACAGGTTCATTTTACAAATTTGTTTGTAAAATTTATTGAAACTTGGGTGAATCGTATTAAAAGATCAACAACATTAAGTACTAAAGTTAGTTATAATTTTTATTTCTTTATACTTCAAGTGTATTTAAAAATTATGATATAATTTACTATAGAGTGGAAGTGATACATCACCATTTAGAGATCGCGTCAACTCTTTACGACCATTGGACAAACCAAGACCGAGGTTTGCACAATAACTATTCTTATTTATTATTTAATTAATTTTAAAAAAAGACATGGCTTTTAATTGATATATTAATTTTATATTTTATTACATTTGTTATTTTATTGTATTATTTTTTTTATCAATACTCATTAACATTTTAACACAACACTGTATTATATAATATATTAGCATGTATTTATTTAATTGAGTGTATTTTAATTTTTAATATTTAGGTCAGGTTCTAAAGTTTATGATAAAGCAATTGTATCTTTGTGTCCTGAAACTCCCCCTCTTCAAGATGATGTTATTATTGATGATACCGAAAGGTACAAAAAAAGTTTACTAATAAATTATTAACTAATATGAATATGTGATTCTGAAAGTATATATTTATGTTTATTATTAGTAAACCAACAAATGTTTATCCTGAATTACTAACAAAAGAAAATTTACCCAACACTGATTTAGTGGAATACATGCGTAGTACACAACTTGGTGTTGGTTTTGTAAACAGACACATGGGTTTGCCACAGAATACGTTTGTTAGTAATGATGCAGTTACATGGCTTATAAATAATACAAATATAAATAGTAGAAATAAAGCTGTTGAACGTTTACAGGTTGTTGCTAAATCAAATATTTTGAAATATCAATTTTAACTAATTTTAATTATATGTTGCTAGGAAGTTTTAAGTGAAGGATTGATTTGTCATGCATCAGGAGATTTTTCCCATCCTTTTATTGACGGATTTTATTTGTATTATTTTCCAATAAGTATATCACCTACTGATCAATGTAAATAAAGTTATCATTAATTTAATTTGAACTAATCATCAATTCAATTTTATTTTCAGATTCTTTTCCTACACACGATTTTCAAGCGTTTGAAAATGAATGGGTTGAAGTTGAAGTCAAACAACCCATCGACTATCCAGGAAATATAGAATTTTTAATGGACAATTTATCATTGCCAGAACCTCTTCAGAATACCACTGAGAGGGATGGTATGGGACTTTATATTAAATAAAATCTTCATATGTATGAATACCATAAAAACATGTTTTTCTATTATCTTAGTACCATGGTACAAAGAAGCTCATTTAGAGATGGATGTTAATAATAAAAGTGATCGTGTAGAATGGGGTCATGCTCGTTATCAGTCACTTTATCGCTGTGATCAAGCTTATGAAATTATAGCTCAATGGGTTGCAGCATCTGGTTCAGTTGTAGCAGATCTGGTACAAATAACTTATACTTGATTAATTAATTTAACTTATTGTTAATAATACTAGTTTTGTTCATCGCACATCAGATATATAATTGGGCACGTAAAGCACAAACAGGTGGATTTCAATTGATACCATTACCAGCAGATCCTTTTGCTTTACCATACACATTAAAATCTGATCCTTTACGGGGTCCAGTATTTGTACCTCTAAATTTAGAATGTCTTCTAATTGAAGGAAAAAATTGCTTATTTCATGGTAATATATTATTTTTACTATAAATTCACATATACATGTATTTTTAAATTATTTTATATTTATATAGATTATCCAGAAGATTCGTGGCTTCAAAGATTATTATTATTTCAAGAAGTTATACTTTACCGATTCGGATTTATAATATGTAATTCAAAAAATAATGGAACTGAATCATATCATAATCAATATATTCATCTTACTGGTAGGTTTAATAAATTAATCCAATACCATACAATATTATCTAAAAAAGATAAATATATATTATAAATAAAGAATTTGTGCCGATGGTATTTGAAAAAAGATTTTTAACCATAAGTCATTAGGTTACAAATTAATAATATAAATGGTACACTTTGATCGTCCAGTGTCAGTAGGGGTGAAAGCTCCTAACTTATCGTATAGGATACTCTTGGTGAATGTATTGCATTTGAAAGTAATGATAATTTATTTAGTTTGAATTAGAACAATTCTGAGCGCAGCTTTGGTGTACTATACATAACTATTAATATTAAGTATGTTTAACATTAATCAAAAAAGTAATCGTAGAAAAAAATGTGATTTAGTGTGATCTTCTCTATACTATAAAATATAATATTTATTTAGAATAGCTTAATTTAATATAACTACATAACTATTATTGTTAAATATACATTTAGTATATTTCATTTAAAGTTTTGTTCCTATTTTGGTTTTTGAAAACTAGATAACAAAATATTGTAAGAACTTTTTGATTTAATTGTTATATAATAAAATCCTGCGACAAACGAATCCGTGACGTCACCCACAATATTAATAATCACTGTAACTAGCGAACGGTTTGTCACAAACAAATTTTAGTGGTATCATTTTTTTCGTTATAGTATGTACTATAATTTAAGCCAAAGATAATTCGATGGGTTGGATGGTCCTTTAAGGTTTAATATAAATCTTTTGCAATATAATGTACCTACTAGACTACAATTTTAACTACACGTGTATTGACTATATGAGCATTTTATTGCCAAATATTGATCATTCTGGTTAGATAGGTATTGTATTTTAAAATTTGGTGTTTGGACCATGCGCTGTATTATATTGGGACGAGTGGTGTCAATATGGTGTTTTAGTGTCAAATAGTATCTATAGTGTTCTTAATTTATTTTGTACCAATTGTAAAACTAAGATATAATATATATTATAGTTTTAGTCTTAGTTATATCTTAGTATATTATACTATTGGTGTTCAAAAAGTATCGAAAGTATGATATGGAACTAAATGTATCCAAATAGTGCCACGTTTAAAATATAATGTAATCTGGAAATCTTAGGGGGGAGGGGCAGATATATAAATTATTATATTTTCATCTTATAAACGACCTGTTTTTGCAATAATCTGTTGTAAAGTTATTCTCTAGTGGGGACTTGTCCCAAGGGTTAAGAACTTGTTCTTTATTTGTTCCCGTTACGAAAATGTGTAAAGAACGAAATTATATTTTTCGTTTACAAACGAAATGAGGCAAAGAACAAAATACGGTTATTTGTTCGCGAACATATTATACTACCAAAGAATGAATACTATGTTTTTATTCGCGAACAAATTATGGATATATGTTATCGATAATAAAAAAGCAAAGAACAAATAAACAGTTAAATAATATTTTTCCCCAAGTTCGTCATTATTTTAAATCTCCCGTCACATTCTGTCATAACGCTCCTCTGTCACACACTGCTGTAACGCTCTTCCGTCACTAGCTGACGTTATGCGTTTTCGTCACCTTCTCCTGTCACACACCGCCCTAACACTCCATCATCACACACCACCGTAACGTTTTATTGTTACATGCTGACGTTACGCATTTCCATCACGCTCTCCTGTCACACGCTGCCATAACACTCCTCCATCACACACTGTCGTAATGATGTCTTGTCACATACTGTTGTAACGTGTTTCCTTCAAGATCTCCTGCGGTGTGTGACGATGGAGTGTTACGGAAGTGTGTGACAAAGGAGTGTTACAGTGGCATGTGACAGAAACGCTTATCGGAAACTTGTTACTTTGTGTGTGACGGAAGACTGTTATGACCGTGTGAGATAAAGGAGCTTTACGATAACATTCGACAGGATAGCGTAATGGAAACGCGTTGTGGTATTATGTAACAGAAATGTGTTACGGTAATGTATAATGGAAAATCGTTACGGTGGTGTGTAATGGCGAGTAGAGTTACGGTGGCGTGTGATGGAAGATAGTTACAGGAAAGTATGACTGGAATGAATTTTCTCTAATTACTTATCTGACATGATGTTTCACATCAAATTTATGGATATACGGTTTTTATGGTAATCTAAGCCATAAAAGATAATAAAACGGCATGATCGATATTCGATAATAAGATGTTCGTGTGGATAATACACGTATTGTTGCTCATAATTTCACAAGTACACGTGTAATTATAATTACACAAACTCATACACATGAATCCTAATTATACGTATATACAAATACACGTGAAATCGAGTCCTCTAGTACTTACCTATATATACACTATGTATAGATCATTTATAAAGGTGTACATTATAAATCCATACTGTGATAGAGCGATTTTATTAAGTATATTATATAATTTCCTTGTGTTAAAAGATGATAATACTCCTTAAATTTATTCAACATTTAATATACTAAACTTATAAAAAGAAACATAATTATGTTATAAGTAGGGCTCGGAAGTTATTGCATCGAAAAACGTATAAAATTGATTGCAATATTGCTGTAAAAAATATATAAAATTGCACTTAAATATTACACTAAAAAAAATTTTTTTTTTAAAAACCCCAAAATTTCATTATTTTCTTCAGTTTCATTCAGAAAATTACATATATATTAATTATTATTTATTAGCATAGAAATGTAGTAGGTAATACAAAAAATAAAACTAAATTAAAAAGTTTAATATTTGGAAAACTCGTAATTGAACATTTTCTTTGAAGTTTTCTTAATTTTCAATAACCTAAAAATTATAATACAATACTTATAAACTTTTTCATTTAAAAAAATTTAAATTGCCATAGGTACCTTAAAAATGATTGCACTGTACGATTAATCATTTCTTCAGGTTTTCAAATTCGAAAGATCTCCGATTCGATGATAGTGTATTCTTGTACGCAGAAAAACTACGCTCGACGTCGATCGATGTTACTGGTGCATATTTAAAATAAATTAAGTCTTCAATAAATAAATCTTCTAGTAATCCATCTTTTGCAATATTTTCGTTGGTTAATATGTTCAATTACTTTGAAACCATTATTTTTTTTCCAATACTTTTTTAAACTTTTTGTTAATTATCTCGCCTGTTTTTCCAGATACTGTATTTAATTTCTCACAAATATTTCTTGCTATTTCAAAGCTTGTCGCTAAAGGTAGTCCTTGATTTTCCAGTTTTTCTATCTTACTGGGTAAATATTCGTAGTTTGTATGAATATAGACTAAATTTGTTTCCAAAGATTGATTAGCCAATATTTGTTGAGTTTCTTTTATCGAAACTGCGTCGTTTCAATTGAGCTCTAGTATGATATTTTTTATTTCTTTAAAATGTTCACTATAATACGTGGCAGCCTTTAGCCATGTACCCCAATGAGTAATAATTGACTCGGGTGGTAATGGTATATTTGGAGCTTTATTTTTAAAAAATAATACACGTGCCGGACATTTTAAAAATATTTGTTTTACCTTTGAAATAAATTTATCAACTTTTTGAAACTGTCCTCTATTTTCTCAGCAACTCGATGTACACCATGTGCTAAGTACGTTATATGTACCATCTTAGAATAAAGAGCGCTTATAGCTGTTCCTGCTTTTAACATATACGGTAGGTACCGCATCACTGAGGAATAAAAGTACATCGTCATGGCGTACACCATCATGCTAAAGAAGAGACATCGATTTATCAAATAGTTTTGAAATTGTAAAAAAATTTGTTTTATCGAACACTTCTGAATTTAAAAGATAAACTTGCACCGGTTTGTCAACTTCTAATGTTCCTATCATAACATTTGCAATATATCTACCCTGAATGTCAGTCGTTTCGTCTATAGAAACCCATATTTTATGGCCATCAGTATTAGATCTAATTTTGTTCATAGTTTCTAAATAAATATCGTCCACGTAACTTTTACTCAAAGTGCTTTCATCTGGAATTTCTTTGTTAGTGTATTTTTCCAAGAAGAAACGAAAATCCTTATTGTTAATTTTGTTGAGAGAAATGTTTGCAGATATTAATGCCTGGCATAAGTCTTTTGAAAACGTAGATTTTTTTTGGGCACAACGTAACTTATTGCTGTACTTGTAAGGTTGTAGCGTTGTAGCGTTTTGATGACGATTTAATGCACGACTGTGTTTATCAGTTTTTAAATGTCGTGTAACGATATATCTTCTATCTGCACTTCACAAAATTTACAAAAAAAAAACTGAACGGTCACTTGAAAATACCTTTTCCTCGAATTCTTTGACATATTTATTTAATACACTTGTCATTGACGGCTTATTTTTCGACATTTTAATGGAAAATTATGAAACGGTTAATATACGCACACAACGAAGTACCGTACGAGACTAATTTAACAATTACGATTGTAATCTGTAGATAGCTTGACAAAGTGGTGGCCGTATTATTTATCTTGTACCCATATTACATTTATAAATACGCGCCGTTCCATGCGTATTTCCCATTAGAAATATTATCGCGCTGATATTTTTGAGCCTTCAATATTTTTTATTTACAAGTAGGTACCATTTTACAAATAATTTAGAATATTTCTACATTCCACGTACCTACTCTCACTTTTAACTTATCCTGCTTATTCAAGCGTGAATCTACCCCAAAACACTTCAATGCTTCCCCTATACCATCAACATCACAGTCGTTAGGTAGATCCATACACATAACTGATGAAACAGTTACCACAGCTGTTATCAGTCTGGTACTGCTCACCTTGTCCCTTAGGTCATCTCCACAACTAAGTACGTAATTTTGTTTTTTCCGTGAACAACCGAGATGGAAAAACTCACCTATATTCTTTTTAGAACTCCTTATACTTTTTGACTAGTTTTACGCCGCCTGTTGGCCTAACACAAACTCAATTAGTTGACTTCTACAACAGATATGAGGAGACCATAGAGATATTCTATGTCCCTTCCACAGAGAGAATTACAGGCAGATTTACTTTCATTATTTTTTTTTTTACTTTATATTTCTTTATATATATACATTTTTTGAGTTAATTAATTTTTAGTTTTAAATATATTGTCTATAAGTTGATTATGTAAAAATAGAATAAAATTAATTTTTCTTTTATTTACAGGCAATGTGTTTGTATTAATACTTTCTGATTTAATAGAAGAAGTTAAAGAAAAGAATGATTCCCCTGATCAAGGGTTAAATGAAATAGAAACTACTAGTGGTAATCAACAAGAATTACAATTTAGCCCCCATATGGAGTATATATCACGACATGTTTATCACAGTGTATCTAAAGAAAATGATCCAAAAACAGAAAAAAGGGTTAGTTAAGTATATTATAGTCCTTGTATTATTTATAATTAACATTTTTGTATTTGCGTCATTTGATTTGTTTACATATGCAGATAACGTAAATTCATGTTAACTCTGTATATTTTATATCATAATTGAATTAAAATTTTGATCTAAAATAAATTTGGTGCTGCAAATTTCAAGGTAAATTGAGGTTACAAAATGTACACTCAATGTACGTGTTAAACTAAACCTTTTCTTAATATATAATTAATATTATTAATATGTGGTGCATAATTTCATAAAAGCAGTAGGATGTGTGTGGTGTGTGAAAAAATGTAATGTCCTCTGATTTTATTACTAGAAATGAGTTTGTCAGCTGTGGTACATTCTCCATTCTTCTCCATACATAAACACAGGGGTATATTAAAAAGATGGTAATTGATGCATTTGTCCCAAGCAGTAATTTTTAAGATGTGGATACCAATTTATGAAAACTTGAAATTTTATATTATAATAAATGAAAAAATTCCATTCCACAAAAATATATACTTTAATTTTGTATATATGTATTTCGATAAAGATGTTATCATCTGTAGTACACAATAACAGCTACAATACAATACAGTTTTTATTGTGTACTGAAGATGATAACACGTTTATCGAAATACATATAAACAAAATAAAATTATATATTTTTACTGAAGTATACTGTACACAATATTTTTTTATGAAGTATTTTTCTAGTATTTATATAAAAAAATTGAAATTTCTCATGTTATAATTCAATTATAATTCCAAGCTATTTAATACTTTTAGTTTTTTTAATTATATCACATAAATCATTTTTCAATTTACAGTTTGATTTGTGGATTTTTATTTCATTAATTTTTGGTTGAGTTGTTTTATCTTGAGTAAGACTGTATATTTAGTTTTGTTAAAATATAATTTTAAATTGTGTTTAATTAATTTGTATAACACATATCAGTCTCTATGTTTTGATATACTTTTTCTTTTTTTTTTTTTTTGATATAAATACAGATGAATATTAATCCGCATATAAAAATAGTGTACCATGTGTATTTAAATTACCTATTGTGGCTACATATATAATATTAAAACAGGGAATAGTGATTATTAGTTTATCACTTAGTGTGTTTTAAATTCTGACTTGTTTCTTTCTATTTTTTAGGTAAGATTCGAAAAGAGTATAGGCTTATTGACCTAACTATAGATTTTAGAATATTTAACAATTGACTGGGAAATATCAAAAGCTTTACTAAAGTCCATGAACACTTCAAATATTTTAATTTTTCGTTCCAAGTTTGTATGGATATCTCTTAAGAAATGAGCTAATGCATCATATTAAAACCATATTGCAACTTTGGTAAAATAGTATTTTCTTCTAGGTATGCTAAAAGTCTGTTTTTTATAGTCCTTTTGAATATTTTTGAGATTTGATACCTGAGTTTGACTTGTACATTTTATTAATTACATTTATATTATAGCTATGAATTTGAGACTGAGTATAGTTATTTCCTTAATCATTGACCATAATTTTTGGGGGTTTCTACTATTTTTTTTATAACTTATGCTCCGTAAATTTTTGTTTTTTGTTTTTAAATTATATTTCTTAGTTTGTTTCTATATATTTTATATTTATTAATTAGATCTGAGTTGAAAAGTTGATGTCTGATTAAAATATGCTATTTATCCCTCTTTTTTTATTGAGTTTACAATAACAAGTGTTATTTAATGGTTATTTTTATTAATTATTGTACATCTGATATTTATACAGGTATTTAGGTTACTTTGGATTGTCGATGTAAACAGTGATATTTTGTCATCTATTAGTTTTAGTTAATTTTATTTCTTCAGAAGTCTAAAAAAAAATTATTCTTAAATCTTGAAATTTTTATTGAATATGAAATAGTAGGTACTAATGACGGGAATAATTTTTAAACTATTTACGGGAATTAAAGATTTGAGATTTGAAAATTTGAAAATTTAATACTAAGTTCAAATTTTACTCTTATTATGTTCAAAAAATCATGAAAATCATTAATCTCAATTTTTTTATAACCATTTAAATTTTATTACACATTTTATTGTTGTGTAATCACAGAATTTGTTAAAAAAAAAAAAAAAAAAAAAAAACTTTAGTATAATTTAATACTTTTAGGTTTAAACCTTTTAAGCCACCGAAGTTATTTTAATACATAGGTATATATTGTAATTAAATACTTTTAAATACAAATACTTTTAAAAAGTATTTAGAACACTGTTAAAGGTATTTAATAGCCTATGAAAATGGGAATAATTTGGAAAAATTAGAAGAGTGATACAAATTTCATTAAGGGGCCTCCACACCACACGATTCTAAGGAGTATTATTTAGCCAATTTATTATACTTTCTTAGAATGATTATGTGTTTGTATGATGCATACGTGATCATTAGTGCTAATAACCCATATCAAAAGTATACGGGGAGCCCTTACACATACTCGTGTACAGATGTCAACTATCTATTTTATAACCATAAGAAAATTAATATTTTTTACTCAAATATATGATTCAAATTCCATCAGAATTTGGTAATGAGTGCATCAATTATAATTTAGAAAAAGTATTCTATTTTTTTTCTAACATTTATAAGGGGATGATCGAAGCATTTTTTAAAAATTGCTTTTATTTAATTAGATATTTATGTTCAAAATATTAAAAATGTTGGAAATTTTAAATGGTTTTAATCATAGTAAAAATATGAAAATGTAAAATGTGACTCGATTATTCCCTTGAGTAAATAATGAAAATTCTATATACGTTTTCAAATTGTTATTGGAGTATTCATTGGACTGTTGGAATTGGAATGAATAGTTTTTAACCAAAAAAATACTGGTATGAAGCACTTTTAATCATTTTCCAATAACAACCTATGTAGGCTATAAATATCTTACAAACTCATATAGGTTGTAAAAAAGTAGAAGGGGTACATTAAAATATTTTTTTTTATACTCTTCAGTCTTCACGCTACTTCAAAAAAAAAAAAAACTCATATGCTGATAAGTTTGTAATAAAAATAATATTTTGGGGGTACCACTACATACTTGTTATATTTAAGAAATTATAGGCTATAGTATAAATTTATAAGGGCGGCAAATTGGGTTCCCCATACATTGACCCTTAATGTAAACAAACACTAATATAAAAATACTCATTTGTAGCCACTTTCAAAATTAATACAATATTAAAAAAAAAAAAAATTAATAAATAAATAAATTATCAACTACAAATAGTTAACTGACTCTTTAATATATTTTAAAACATCTAACTATTTTGATTTAACTTTACCAAAAATGAATTTCTAATCATTGCATAAAAATAATAAAATATTTTTCCCTTAAATCAGCTTAATTAAATTAGTAAAACTTAAAACTTATAATTATATATTTATTGTTATTACTATAAGTTTACTATTTTATATATATATATATAGGATGATGTATCAGTATTTATTCATCATTTGTTTATCAAATATTTATAATATTATAGTATTAATATACTTAGTTAAATATTATATAGACATTAGATATAATATAATATTTTGAAGTTAAATAAATAATTTTAATTGTTAATATAGGTTGGATTTCTTTGGGCATGGAATCATATGGTAAGTCGTAGATGGAAGTGGTCAAATCCAGCTACCGGTGATGAACAATTCCAAAATAAATTATTAGAAGATTTAAAAAATTTTTGTTGTAATAAAGATGGACGATTATTAAATTTTTGGCAATCTTGTAAAAAAGAATATTATACAATTAAATGCCAAAAATAGAAAAATTATTATATTTATAAAGTATTTTATTTATATATTACATAATATTATATAATAATATATTATGTTGTTAAAGAAAGTTATTTGAATTGTGCAGTTTTTAGAAAAAAATCCTAATCTCATTTGAATTTTTATAGTATACACACGTAAATAATATTCAATAGATATTATACAATGTTTCTAAAATGTATACCAAAAATGTACACACATACGCCGCAAGGTGTTAATATTTTTAATTTTTTTATACCTTAATACAGAAAACACATTTCTTTATTTAAATAGAAAAATGTATTATATGTATAGGCATAAACAGGGTTTTAAAAAAACAGTTTTTATAAAAAGAACAAAAAAAAAAAAACGTTTTGAACATTTTATTTTTATTTTATATTTTTAAAAGTATTTTAAAAATGCAAACTTTTTGGTTGGAAATTCCGGTAAATAAAATATTTATGAACCATAATATCAATATAATTATATTTCTTGTGGAAAAAGCCCGATTTAAAAATTCATATAGAAAAAATCTTTAAAGTAAAGTTATAGACTATAATAATATTTTTGTAAATGTCAAACTTTACTAGTGGACAACAAATACTGTATAGGTACATTAATTATTAATACCTATATATTCAACATTAAAATTTAAAATGCACTTTGTTCTTTTATCCTATATATTACATTGATACTTATATGTAGTATTAATAAAAAGTGTTTTTTTTTATTTTGAAGTAGAAAAAATAGTTCGTTAAAAAGAATTTGATTTTAAAAATTTGAAGACTGAGTTCGAGAACTCTGCCTGAGATGGGGGTTGTGCAATAGTGCTTTCATTGTCAGTCGCGTATAAAACTTCGAAAAGTGTACACTGTGCCGCCACGTGCGACTAAAATAATTTAAAATATATTTATGCATTTCACTAAAAACAAAACTCTTGATTATTACAAAACATAATTCCTATATACGTCCACAACGTTTGCCGTCAACATTTTGGTCCATCGGCCCGAATTTGTTGAATTTTTAACTTTTTCGTATTCGCATCGTGTTATGTGTACCTAATCGGTTTTTCGGGAGTGCTTCATATTATATTTGTGGCATAAAACATAGTGTGTATACAATTATTATTATTATTATTTTTCAATTCGTAAAGTCGTACTCAAAGTTAATTAATTCGTAAATTCATATGTTCAAAAAAAAATCATAAAATGTTCGTTTGCATATCGTAGAAACCGCGTGACAAAAATTCGTATATCAATATAGTGCGGAATCGAAATCGTATATAGTTGCAAGGATTAACATATAAGCAAAGCTTATCATATTGGGTGGGATTGTTTCATTTTAGTATAATATTAGATTCCTAGTTTCGTTTTTTCCTAATATCATATAGTACGACTCGTGTACTCAATAATTTTACCAAGGAAATTTTTCTTGATAGGATCTAAACGTATTACCTAAATATAACACACTCATATCAGGCTTTAGTAGTAAATCATGTCCGAATTATCTACACTCGTCAATCGTCGTGGGAAAATCAAAGGTCAAGCTACAAGATTTCAAACCTACATCAAATCCATATTAGCAGATGTTGATATAGATCAAATCAAAATAAGACGAGATAAATTAGAAGAAGCGTGGAATGAATTTTCCCAAATCCAAGCTGCAATCGTTAATATTGAATCCGATTCAAATGAGCATACCGAATAT
>JAIPRL010003658.1:0-44867 GCA_025469235.1 Pemphigus obesinymphae | reverse complement strand
TCGATTTTACAAAATCGTATTTTTCGTAATTTTTTGGTAGTTTTTGCTTACGCATTAAAAAACTATTATGAAAATCGAAAAATGACCTCTCAAAAGTACCAACTAGATGCAATTTGCTATCGGAAACAGGGTATGAGTGTAAAGATCGGAGCACTCCTTCTGGTAGTAAATTTGTTAACAGAGAAAAAAAAATAAACATCATTGTAAAACCACTAGCTCCCTCGCTACGCTCAGAATCTAAAATACAAACAACATATCATTATCTCATATTTAAATGTAATAATAGCTAATTAAACTTAAATTTTACCTAAAATGGTACAATTTAAATTCTACGTAACATGAACTTTTGTATTGCCTGTTTTTAGATACGGACAACAAATTCATATATAACATGCTATTAATAATAACATTATTATAATTATTGATCACTGCACATTATATAAATTACTATTAATTAGTACCTAACTTTATAAGTATAGTAAAATTATAGAAAAATATCTATTGGGAAAATCTAAATATACTTCTTTGGAGTACCAATGATATTTAATGTTGTATTTACCAGAAAATAAGTAGGTACAGTTACATCATTTCAAGTTTTACTCGACGTGAGCAAATTTTTAGCCGCGGCCCCTTTACAAATAATAAATGTTTATTTCTTCAATATTTTTCGCTATTTACCTTTCTTGTGTGCAATAATTCCTTGAAAACGTAAACGTAAATAAACCAAAATATAAAAATAAATATATATATATCAACAAGTTTTTTTTGTATTTTATTCGACTGACATATTAATATTCCCAACGATCAGCACACTAAGTATTTAAAAGAAGATGGGACAAAAACTTCCTTTCCCCCTCCAACAACAATACTGAATGGTTATACACGAAGAACATATGGAGCACAAATAAAAATAAAAGGTTTCCAGTCAACCGGGACCGTCCCGAAGAAATATTTATGGGCGGGGGAATGAAAATGTGAAAAAAAATATTTAACACTTCTCTTCAAAACTCTCTTTTACCGTAGGGAAATCATATTTAAAAAATTATAAAACGGGACACACCTCCCACCACAATCCAATGGTATTCGTATCACCATTCTAATTTAATTTACACAAAAATCAAGAATTTGCTTTGAAAAACGGCAAACAAATAACAAAAATTCATTTTTCCATAAATTATAAAAATATATTAACATTTTTTTGAATTTATTCGGAGTATCTACTGTTTTAATTAAATCTAGTAAAAAACATATTTATTAATCATTCAATTTCTTGCTATTTTACATTATTAAATGGGTATTTAAATAAATAAAAAAAGTGAAATAAACAGAGCTTACTTTAAAAAATGGGACAATAAGCGTCCCGTTGGAAGTTTGTCGGGACACTGAGACCCAATGCTGAAAACCGGGACAATCCCATTTTAAACTGGACGTATAGTCACCCCCAATTTTACAGACTAATGTCTATTTTTAAAGACTAAACTTCATTTTGCCAACTTCTTAAAAAAACTTGTAAAAGGCCTAACCAAACCTGAGGAAGGGAGTAGGACACCACCCAGCCCTTGGGAAAGTTCTGTAGTCAATAGGTATTCGGTATTTTGTGCATGAATCAAATCGTTGGATTTATTGTTTTCTAGTATATACCAAATTAGGTACCTGTTATTTTCTTCACCATTAAGAAAAATAATAGAAAAACAGAAAAAATACATTTATAATGTAGGTACCAACTAAAATAATCAATATGGGAATTCCTCGCTAAGATAAAAATATAATAAAAGTTGATTTTTAATATGGGAGGGGGGGACAAACATCTAACTTAATGATAAAGTCTTACCTCTAAATTAATGCCCATAATGAGCAGAGCACTACGTGGGTATTCGCTAGTGTCGCTAATGACTTCATATGGTATGCTTTGTCCAGTAGTGTCATTAATCTCTATTTCTGACTCTTCAGTAAGCTGATCAAAACTTGATTCGTCACTGCCGACTCCAGTTTGAATAAATTGTGTACTTTGGTAATAATTATTTGATTGTTCTCTTTTTGAGACTACATTGGTTTGAAAACTACCCGTTTCATCGCTACTGACCTCATATGGTATGCTTTGTCCAGTAGTGTTATTAATCTCTATTTCTGACAATTCAGTAGGCTGATCACTACTTGATTCGTCACTGCCGACTCCAGTTTGAATAAATTGTGTACTTTGGTAATAATTATTTGATTGTTCTATTTTTGAGACTATATTGGTCTGAAAACTACCCGTTTCATCGCTACTGACTTCATATGGTATGCTTTGTCCAGTAGTGTCATAAATCTCTAATTCTAACGCTTCAGTAGGTTGATCACCACTTGATTCGTCACTGCCGACTCCAGTTTGAATAATTTGTGTACTTTGGTAATAATTATTTGATTGTTTTCTTTTTGAGACTACAGTGGTCGGGACACTATCTGGGTATTCGTTGCTGTCGCTACTGACTACATATGGAAGGTTTTTTCTTGTGCGGTAATTAATATCTGATGTTGAACCTACATTGGGCTCGATACTTTCTTTTCTAGTAGATTCTTTACTATGTCGTTTCTATAAAATAAAAATAATTGAAATTAATAATAATATAATTAATTTCAATACATATTTTAATTTAATAATACATAAATTAATGTAAAAGCCGAGTCCTGTAGACTGGTATTTTAAATACCAGTCTGCAGACATTCTATCAGAAATCATTTTAGAATTAGGAAATATGAGTTAGAAAATGTTGTGTCGTTGTATAATATGTATTATTAAAATAAACATCTGAATCCAAAATAATTATTAGTCCAAAAATATTAAAAATCAATTTTCTATCAATTAAGAAATTATTGCATTTATAGCTGTAATACATTTCATATTGGAAAAAGTAGTAAATTTAATTATTTGATATAAAAACATATTTCAAAAATAAAATTTAAAAAAAACTTCCCTCTTAATCTAATTTTACTAAGCACGTTTATAATCTAATATATATTTTATTATAGCAAATATTTAATAGTATTCAATAACCATGTAAATATGTACGTTAATTCGGTATTAGAAGAATTTGTCATTTATAATGATGTAAAACATAATTTTTTTTATTTAATTTTAAATATATAAACAGATTTTAAAAATAATGATATTTTCCAATACATATTAGACAACCATACATAATTTTCTAACAGCTGTTTTAATATATCTAAGCATATTGTTATCTAAAGTACATTATTAAATTTGAAGATGTACAACACTTTCTCAGTAAAGATTTACCGTTAGATCTAATAGGTACAAATTCCAAAAACATATTTAGGAGATTTGACATTCCTGAAGATTTTTTAAAAGTTCAGCCCGAAAATTGGAATGATCTACAGGGGTACAAGGAAGGTAAAAATGTAATAAATATGATAAAGGTGGTCAATGATACGGCGGAACGAGGTGTCAAACTTATGGAGGAATACAACGACAAGTTCACGAAAAATGAAGAGCAAAAGCAGTTTGTTCTACGAGTAAAAATAAATCTTATATTTTCACCATTACTATTAAAACCTATATAATTTATTATTATTTATACATTTTCAGGTAGTACAAGATTATAGAAAACAATTTCCTGGATTCACCCGGGATACTCTTAAAAAACCATATAATTAAACAATTAATTAAAGAAAGGTTTTTTTAATTTTATAATTATTAAAATTACTATATATTATACTATTCTTACTATACTTAAGTATTATCATCATTATTATTAATTTATTATTTAGAAAATATAGTTTTAAATACATTTTGTATAAGACTTTTAGTTGTATAATTAATCGATCGATGGAGTTACTGAAAATAACAAAAAACCACCAATAATGGTGGGTATAGCACACAATATATTAATTATTGATTTACTTATAAAATAATAGATTTATACACATTTTTTAACTAACATTTTTTATAGAAAATGCAATTATTTATAATAAAGGTTCTTTACACTTTTATCGTAAATAGAATACTTTTCGATATAAATAGAAAAAACTGAAAAACTACCCCTAAGTTCAAATATTTAACCCTTTTGGGGCACGTGTTAGGGTTGATCAATCGTGACCAAATTTTACACACCTTATTTTTATATATAGTAGAACAAATTTTAGGAGTGTCTACATCAAATTTTGAACCTTCAAAAATAAGGACCACCCTAATGAGTATAAACACCAAAATTACTTTTATGATTATGTGCTCTTTTCTCGTTAATAGGTATAACCAGGACAATTAAATTTATTATATTATAATCAATTGCCCTAAAATTATAAAATATTTCTATTTTTAGATGTAATTTTTCTAAGGAATTCGCTGCAAAATCGAAAAATAACCGTTTCAGAGTGCTAATTAGAACCAATTTCTATCAATTACCAAAAAAGTTCTTTACATCATAACTTCTACTCGACTCCTTCTAATCAAAAAATTGCTCACAGAGTAGAAATATATACATCACTGTAAAATCACTAAAACTCTACTCAGAATCTAAAATCCAACTAAAATATAAAATAAAATCTGATAAGGTATAAAAATTTATGATATCATTAAAAAGATATGTAATGTATTCCTTATGTATAAATTTAAAAAGTCCAAAAATATAAAACATACATAATAATTAATCAAAAATTTGAAGAGTTATGTAATGTTTCGTGTTATCAAAAACATACCATAATATTGTATTTATTAAAGTTTTGTGAAATAACAAAACCAAGATTATTAAAAATATTTTATCATGACATTTTATCATTCTTAAAGTATTTTGTTTACTTATACTGGTTTAAGAAAAAATATCTTCCATCGTTCTTGTACAGCTATAATACCTACAAAAATATATTAAATAAAACTATTTTATTTTAAAAATTATTAGTTTATGAAGTTCATAAAAATTAAAAGCTGATAAATTAGGGAATAATAAAAATATATATAAATTACATAATATATATTTATACAACTATATACATCATCTTTTGCACCCTTACGTGTACCTATGATATATATTTTACAGTAGTAAACTAAAGGCTCTATCCAGGACTAGGATTAATATTCATAAATATTTGATGTATACAATTAATGAAAATATAAAGTATTATATAATATATTATGAAAATATAATGGAACTAGGGTTTTATCTAAAAAATCATTGTTTGCCTTCTTCCTCCAAAAAATGACCTCTATTTGTTTTAAATAGTAACTTTTCACAGAATATTTGCATTTTACATTTTACATTTTTAATATATTTAAATTTAATATTTTTTTTTAATAGTTCACTAAAAATTCCAGATATTGAGAATATCTTAATAACATTTTTATTAAAAAATTTTTATAAATATTTAGTTTGGAACAGTCTTGGGAAAACCTCGTTTTAAAATGTATACATATAACTAGGTATGTATATATAACTAGGTAACAAATAGGTAATATTATCGTTTCTGTGATTAAATTGTAACTGTTAACAGTAGTATTATGTATTCGTCAAATTTGTTCAAAATGTAAATACATATTAATTATTAATCTTACAATCTATAACAGGCTCACACACATTAACGTGCCAATGATATTATGTTATATTGTTTGCATTTAAATAATAATTTAATTATCTACAGCTTCTGTACTTCTTTATCAAGCCGATAATAAATGTATAAACTTAACATTAATTATGTAGTAAATAGGTACCTTATCTAAGTATCGATTATCATGATATATACCACGATACAAAAAAATAAAAATAAAACCCTATTTTCAAGAATGATATTTTCCACAAAAATAGGAGTAATTGATTTATTAGGCTGATCACAATATATATGTGTACCTATATACCGGTGACCTGTCACAGGAAAGTTAATAAATTATTATATAAAAACGATCAAATATATTTTGACATTTAAACAATAATTTAAGCTTTTTGCAGTATGTTATAGATTATTATACGATAATGGTGTCAATAAACTATTTCCCATAAGTGTCAAATTGAATTTCACCATCCAACCCTATTGACGTGTTCGACTTTTATTAACCTCCGAAACATATATAATATCATAATGTTATTATTTTTCTAATATTATTATAAATATTAATATTTTTTTCATAAAACTTTACTTAGAAAGATTAAATCGTTAACGAAAAAATTGTTTTAGATCGATGTTATTATTTGATGAAAATTTTAAGTTTAGAATTGAAAAAATCTAAAAACATTTAAACACATTTAAATAGTAATTTATGCATGTATTGATGAATTGAATATATTTAATAATTGCATGTATTGAATAACAGTTTTGTTACAGTACCTACTTTTATTGTAATATAATCACAAAAGTTAGTAGTGTATTTTAGGACAAATAGGATTTTAAATTCTAACACCTAATATAAAATATATACATATCTAGATTTCAGAATCAAAGTAATAGGTATTTATTTATTTTAAAAATATACAGTTTATTTTCAGAAAATACTAAAAATATTATTTTATACATGCAAATCATTAACTTTTTGATAATAAATTTTGACATTCATCTTATACATCTTTTTAATTCTAAATTTGAACGTGATTTGTATTTATATGAATAGTAAATAACAATTATCGAGTATAATCTAGAAGCATGAAATTTAAAACTCTAATATACACACAAAAAGTAGATTTAAGTGAACTTGAAATAAAATGATTTTTTATTTCAATCAAACATACAACATGGAAAATCCTGCATATTAAACTCTTGATTTATTAATACTATAGGATTTTACAAACAAATTTGAATGCATTATTAAATTTACTGTTGAATTATATCACTAATTTTTTGACTTGAGTTCCACAGAAATTAATAAAAATCTAAAAATTAAATTTCCAATTTTAAATATTAATACTAGTGGATTTTAGGAAAATAAAACTTAAAACGTAATGTCATTACATAATAAATTGTACATTGCATTAAAATAATTGTTGAATTATTTTTGTATATTCGAGTCAGTAAATCAACTGGTGAATCAAGAGTATATTATATATATATATATACTATAGTGAAATAATATGAATGCTTTAATCCTCTGAAAACTAAATAAAAATTTGAAACTTTTAGTGGTTCAATTTTAGAAATAATACATATTTTAATTTGGAAATAAGTTTGCTGAACATTGATCGAAGCACATTTTTAAATTTATTTATCAATTTGCTATCATAAAATCTGTAAAAATTAATTATGAAACAGTTTTTAAAAATTTTATGAGATTACTATTCGTTTCAGGATATTATTATTACGTATTTATGGAATTTTGAAGGGTCTTAAGAATACTTTATTTACTGGTCCCTATTTATTAAGTTATTTAATACAACTATGCTATGCAAAATTTAAATTGCAGCCTTAAGATAAATTTGGGGCGCCAACAATTTAAGCACCGATTATCAAATTGAAATAGAAGAATATTAATTTCGAGTACATACATTTTTGTAAAAATTCTATAAAATAAATTATATAATCTAAATTTAAATCTAAAGATATCATAATTTCATTAACAATTTCAAATATTATGAATTATACTATAATTCATAATTATATATACTATAATTATATACTATAAATCAAAAAAGTTTTCTAAAATACACATGAATAAACGCATTAATTTATTATGTTATTTATTATGTATTAAATTTATTTATTATTATTTAACGATATATATTTAACATATATATTTGCCTAAAATTCACGAAATTAAATTATTTGTACATTTTTGTACCTCAGATAATTATATGTATTGCTTCTATTTTATTTTCATCATATACATTTTGCATAGAAAGATTATAAAAGTATAATAAATAATGTTATTATTTATTTTCTAGCTGATTATTGGATCAGTATAATAGTATCTATTAAATTATTTGCAAAAAAAGAAATTTACGCTATACTCTTAAAAACGGTATGGTCTGAATAGTCTTGTTGAATAACGTTACAAAGTATGATTTTTGGATATTTTCGGAAGGAAAAGTCCGATTTAAGTTTTTCATGTTAAAGTGCCGTTATTATAAATGACTGTAATATTGTATCTATGCAAAAAATATACGATAAAACACTAATTTATAAATCTATAGTTGGCTACATAAATATAATGTAATTAAATTAACATGAAAATTGATAATCAATATACTATACAATAAACAAAAACCTACGAAATAGATAATTTAGTTTTTCTTAAATTGCAAAATTAGAAATATTATAATATTAATTTGTCCAAAAAAGTATTTTTGAAAAAAATTTGTATTTCCACTTAAATATTAAAAAGTTTAAATTGTTATCCTATCTATATGAATAAACTAATTATTTAAAACTATAAATACTTACAATAAATTAATAATTAAAAATAACTATGATTTCATGTCTTAATTTATAAAATATATTTTCCTAGTTCCCCAACCCAAATCATGAAATTTTATACGACTCAAAAGCCTATATAAAGTATAAACTTTATTAAATAATAATTCAAGTGAATAATAGTATTAATGTTTAATATCCATTTTATGCATTGTCATTAATACAACTATATTATTATAAAAAAATAATTATAATTTAAATATCTAGTTCGATACGAACTAGTTTTTAATACATTTTCTTGGTTTTAAATTTATGACCATATAGAATTTTAGATCTCTTTTTACCAGAAAGAAACTAACATATAATTTTTAAAAATATCTATGACCTATGTATAATTTGAACAAAATCAGAAGTATAGTTTTAGAAAAATAGTATCAACTTATATAAAATAAGGCATTACATTAGTATTAATAGACGACTATATTTTAATATGTTCTACATAATTTATTTTCGTTATATTCATATGGTTAGATATATTATTAGAATTATATTTATTAAAAAGAAAAATATTTGTAATAATATTAATTTGTTTGTATTTTATACGCATTAGACAGAATATGAGATCACAAAAAATTAATTAAAATTAATGATTTATTAAAAATCGTCTGTTCTAAAAAATAAATAGGTAAAAGCAATATTTTTATTTATATATGTGTTGATAAAAATATTAATGTATTATTATTTCATAGAGTTTTTCGTGCTACGTGATTGTTGACACTTAATACCTTCATTGATATACACAGTTTTAAAATACAGTGTTATTTTATAATAATATTATAACATATATGTATTACTTTAAAGACCTACTAAATTCACAGTATAGTAACTTAAATTAAAATAAACACTAGTTATTAAAATATTGTATTTAATCAATGTTTTAAATTATTTCATTAAAATGCAATTTCTAATTAAAATCTCATTATTTTCTTAAATATCTGTGATGTAATGAAATAACACATTTAGAGCTATTTCCCCTAATATAAAGTAATTTAAAAAAACAGTAAAACTTCATTTAATTTTGATAAATAATACGACTTTTATAGGAATTACTACTATAATAAGTAATAATTACTGAATATTATATAAGTTATATAAAGTAGTATAAATTAAACAATGACACTTGTGCAGCCTTATTTACTAAATTTACTTGATAAATAAATCTGAGTATCTAATCTATATATCTGAGTATATTATGATTATAATAAAAATTATACTTATAAAGGACTTCACACCAATGATTTTCAGTGGTAAAAATATGATCACGAAAAATAACTGCAAGGGTATTAAATAAAATTATTAGATTTTTATCACAGTATATCATACTAGCTTGAGTACAACACCTACCGGTTATATCTTCTTACAAGTCGCTTAAGTTGATTTCAAAAATTCGAAACAAATAACGGTGTGGAAAAACGTCTAGTGATAACGGAAAATCAGCGAGTTTGGAAACGCGTTTTTTCTTCCCGGCTTCGAAAGCTCGGAATAAATGCAAAAGGGTTGAGGAACAAAACACGTATAAATCTCAAAACGATAGGAGAATAGTTTGTAAACGGTAAAGGTAAAGGGATATCCCGGTAAGCAGACCGAAAAATAGGTCCAGGAATTAAATAATAAATAGTACTGTTTTTTTTTTATACCTTTTGTTCACGGAAAAAACAGTTTCGGAGTTAGCATTTTATATAGAAGATTAGATTTATTGTATAATTTATAGATCACAATATTTAGAAGACAATATCAGTGCTCTTTAAACATCAATTTTGAAAAAAGTTACAGGAGTTTGTATATCATATAAAAGTTGTTTTTGTATCTTTGATAATGAGTTAAATATTTAGAAAGTCGTAAAATTTCAATAATTTTGTCTCCAAAATATTATCTTTTAAAGTCTTATAATAAGTATTGTAACTCTAAAACCACTATAAAATTACTTTATTTTTTGTTTTGCTCATATCTATGTATTAATTTAAAATAAATATCGTGATCACATAATTATTAAAGTGACTTTAACACAGAACCACAGATACATTTCTTTTAAAATTCATTATACATTTAAACATTTTTATAAGTAAATTTTTTTTATAATATAATATAATTGCCTATGTAGTTCTTTAGAACACATGAATACTGGGTATGTGTATTACACCTTATAAATAAAATTTATTTCGCAAATTATGTATATAAGTGCTTTATTTTAAGTGGCTTATGGGTCATCGATATTCCATTGTTCATTTTAAGTAGGTACGTACTAATATGGACATGGAATACCAATATCGAATCTACAAGTGCCTGAATTACTAGAACATTAAATTGTTATATAATAAAAGTAATTTCGCTAAATATTTTGTACTACATCAATAGCAAAACTATAATTTATTTCAAACATTGATGTGATATATTTTATACCATAGATACACCAAAAGTAAGCCTCATATTAGTTATGTGTAGGCAGTGGAGATTTTTACTTTTATTTAAGCAAAATTACTTTTCTTAAACTATTCACATCAATCTTACTGATGAAGGATTAAATTGCTTTTAAACAAAACTACATAATAAACTAATACATTACAGTTTGTTATCTATTATGATGCAAATTAGAAGAAAAGTTGCTTCTAGAATAAAGTTCAAAAATTTTACCTCATTGAAAAATGATGTAGTCTTCAAGTTATATGAGTCATCGAGTAGTATACGATTTTTTTTTTTTGGCTGGATATCGTATAAAATATTATAGACCTATATAGTATATAGTATATACGTTTTGACACTGAAAATACGGAGAAGGAGAATATTTATTTATATTATACATATTCTGGGGGGGCAACACACTCGTCGATGGAAATAAACATAAAAATGTATAGGCGGGCGTTGGTGACAGCATCTGCTCTATAGGTACCTACTCTCAGTTGACAAAAACGAATTACAACAGTATTCATGTAAGAATTAAGTCTTAAAATATCACGGTCGTGGTTGAGGATATGTCGTTAAGGGTAATGTGGAATTTTACTTATATTAGTACCACATTGAACACGAGGCAGAGTTGAAAAACAAACGATACAAAACTGAAAATTATCAAACAAAAAGACTATTTAAAGTTTAAAACGTGTTTTTATATCATTTGTTTATGGTTGTTCTTAAATATTTATTATTCTAAATAAATATATTCAATGGACATCTTATAGATATATTTATAATTGATATGATATTATATGATTAATAAAATAATTGATTGGAAATGAGCAGTGAACGCAGGAAAAAATGTAAAATATAGTATTTGTATAAGCAAATCAAACTAGGCATATTTTTTTTTTTATGGATAGATTTTATGTAGGTATACATTATATAATTTTGTAAATATTTTGAAAATAAAAACTTATCAACCTATATATGTTTAAGTAACTGAAAATTATATGTAGACATAAAAATTACAATTCTGTGCTCATATTACTTATTATAAATAAAATATAATAATATAAAATACAAATATAATGTAATAATAAATGGTCTATTCAAATTGCTAATATGTAAATTATATATTATAATAGACTAAAATTATAATTTGATTAAAACTAAATTTATCTTTGTGTACATGTTAAAATGTTTTACGTTTTTGATTTTGAATCATTATAAAACCTCTATAATTTTACAATTACACAACCATAAAATATTGAAATAAAATATAGCTAACTGTAGTAACGACAATCAATATGCAATTATAGAGTATGGGTAAATCACCAACTAATATGTTATATTATCTTATCCTATACGGCTATACATCAATGGAAACATAACGTCCGTCGTATCACACATATTTTCCATATTTATCTAAAAATTAAAAGTAACCCTATTTTCTTTAATTTCAGTTTTAATCTCGTTAATTTTTTTAAATAACTATATACAAATAATTCAAGTTAAGTAATCTATTTTTTTTCTACTCGTCTTAATTTTTAAGATTCAATCTCAAATACCATCCCTGCAAACAGTAGTGGCATGCACACTATTATTGGTCACCTAAAATATTCAATTCCCCCCCCCTTAATTTTATACTATTCGAAACATAAATAAGGAAGGAGCTAATACTTTGGATACACAGTGAATATGCGTTTAGAAAAAAATCTATACATATTGAAACGATTTCAAAAATGTTAACACCTAAAATATTTAATTTTGAAACTTTTATCTTAATAAAATAAAAAATAAGTCATAGAATTTTTTGGATGAAAAATTAATAAATACCAACACAATACACAATGCTTAATTTACTATACAGGACAGGACTTGATATAATGTACAGGGTGTATATTACACTTAAGCCTCAACTTAGGAATTCAGAAGTTTCCATACAATATATTTTTTATGTGCATTAAATATGAAATAAGAACATTGAGAATATTTATAGAATTTTTAAAAAAAATTTTGGGCATTTTATCTTGGACTGTAATCAACTATATGATATTGGTAAAATTATTACAGGTAAGATCGAGAAATGACCACAAAAATTATCTACAAGATGAAATTTGGTGTTTCTGTATCTAACAACTTAACATTCTTTTCAAAACCTTTTCAACTTTTTTTATCCAAAAATTATACAAAATTTAAAAAAATACTCATTATTGTAAAATTATTACATCTTTTATTTCATTTGAAATTTAAAACATAGGTATCACTAAGAGCGGTAAATTTTTGGTGGATTAGAGGATTAAACAATGATTTTTCCTGAAAAATACATAGATGTGTATAATAACTATATTAGATCTACATCTCCAACAAATTCAAGATTCTTTAAATAGCATGCATTTAAAGTAAAAACTAAACAACATTTTACATTCTAAGTGAAGCGAGAAATGTATGGAAAGTTTCACAATGTTTTTTTTTATGTCTGTATACACTTTTTTGGGTAGAATGAATCGAGTAAGAATTTTAGATTAAAGAAGTTTTTATACATTTTAACACATCTTAAATTAATATCGTGGAAGTTTATAATTAATATATTTGATAGATTTAAATTAGGAGTATATTTAAATTGTATTATTATAATATTATACTGGCCAGTTAAATGAATAAAAAATAATTATATAATATGATCACACTGTTTTTCATACTGTATTTTTTTATTTTACACTTTTCAACTGTTATGTAATAACCAAAAATGAAAACGAATTTCAGCATTTTTTTCACGAATATACTACGAATCATAATAAGAACTTATTTACAATAATAATCAAAGATCACAAGTACACTAAAATGTTTACTTATATGAGAATTTACTATAATTTACTTATTATAATAAAATAATATATATTTAATAATTATAAATTGTAAAATGCTTAAGATTACGTGATATCCACATTTGCTGTCTTTGTCTAAATAATTGATATTATACAAAGACATCAGACGAAACCACAGCCACGGCCATGGTTTCATCGTCACACCTTCTCATGGTGCCTGATGAACAACACCTTCGGATGGCTAACGTGACTGAGCGATTGGACAATACCTGGCATGCGGCTACCATAAGAACCCGTCACCGTCGTACTTCGCTATGAATAGCGTCGACATCCCAAGGTGATGTTTTAAGGCTTACTTCGAGGGAGATGGATGCCCCACCGAGTTTGTGCAGAACTACCGGTACCCCCTTTACATTAGTTCCATTGCCCAGCTTTCGGGTCGGAGTGACCAGACGACTATGCGGTAGAACTCGAAGGTGACTGACCACAAAGGACAGAACGAGAGTGGTTCAAAAACCTCAGAGTTAACTGATAATGTACAAAATATATGGTCAGTGTTTTTATCACAACTTTATAATTTCTAATATTAAAGTAAATTAACCCAATACCAAATTTATAGACCATATCTATTATCTATGCTTTGTCAATGTAGTATATTTTATATATATATAATATATAAAATATTAATACTATGTATCGATGTCATATACTTATTATTGGTCAATATTGGCTACATCCAAATATCAGATTTCATCCTCTTCACCACTTGAAAATTGATATTGTTGAAAATTAGTGTTATATATTACTTATTAATGTTGTCTATACGAAACTTCATTTCGTAAACCATTTTATATTTTTAAATACGTAAATATATGCATTACATTAAAGACTAACAAAATAGCTGATTTAGAGAAATATAGATAACCTATTTATGCAATTCTTTTATGCTAAATATGAGATTTATAAAAAACACAAAAAAAAAAGATGGTTCTATATCTTAAGATACTCTCTTGAACCATTTTAAAATAGCACGATAGAACCTTGATAGAAATCACTGATTTTTAGTTTATTTTTTTTTAAATCACCTATTGAATTTAAAAAAATGTCACACCTTAAGTAGCTCAATTTTTTTTTACTTTCCGGCCATTTTTTACATTAGTAAAGTGTGCAGCATACTTATTCTTAAAAAAATGCAACTTATTTATATAATAACTTTTATTAATGTTTAATAGTCAACTATTTACATTTGTTATTCAAAATTTTTCAATGTCAGGTTATGAATTTTAAGTTGCGCCCTAAATTTTTTAGTATTTATTATACTACAACATTAAAGCTTGATGGTCAAAATTAAAAAAAAGTTATATTACAATATTAGGATACAATTACTGCTTCTTTTATAATAATATTGGGGTGAAATATTTTACGGAACATGAATGATAAGTACCTATGTCTAAATGTAAACTTTATTTAGATAATACAGATTTTATATTCTGAGCATAGCGAGGAATTTAATGATCTACAATAAAATGTTTTTATATATATATATATATATATTTCACTTTACTCGTACGTGTAGAAAGTATTTTAGGGTATAGAGCTTTCTGATAAAAAAAATGTATTCTAGTTTATACTTAAAAAAGGTAACTTATCGACTTTTTTAGTAGTTATATTGAGTGTTAATGAAAACTACAAAAAATTACCAAAATTCTTAATAAATTTAAAAATTATACTATACCGAACTATGTTCAGAATAGTTTTATCGAAAGAAATAATTTTTCATTGCTCTCAAATTCTTTGCGTCCACCAGAAGTATCCTACCTGATCAGTGAAATCTTACTTACTGAATAATTTTAAAATTTAAAATTTCACAATTTTAAAGCCTTAAAGTGTACATATCGATAAAAATAAACATTACACTCAGGGATGATGGCGTTCTTATATTTTTGTAATATGACAATTTCTTTTTTCAATTACTGATATAAAACTATTACTTTTTTATTGCTGAAATAAAAAAGGAAGCGTTTAGTTAAGTCAAGAGTCAAAATATGTACTATACCTAATTTAATGAAAAAAAAGTTTTTGATGGCATTTTATGTAAAATATAGTCTCATTAAGAAGTTGTAACTAATTTAACAATTCAATCATTAAATAAAAATTTAAAACGCTATATCTAACTTGTTTATAAAGTTATTATAAATTATTCAGAGTGGTGCCAAGGTGCTCTTAAAAATGTCTTTCTTTTTAATTTTGGTATTTTTAAAAGTATTCTCATTTTTTAAAATTCCTAAATTTACATTAGATGGAGACAATAAATTCTAATATGACGCACACACATTTCATTTTTATTTTTATAAAAATGTAATTAAAATTGCTTATATACCTACATATATATATATATAATGAAAATATGTATACCTATTCATTATTAAGGTGAGAATGGCAAACCCACAACGATAATAATTAATTAGAGTACCTACATAATGTTTTTGTAAAATGTATAGACGTATACCTGGTAGGCATGTGACCCTATAATATTGTAGACTATAGTAAGTATATAATTAGACACCTGTAGAGACCGTAATCTAAATAACTCTGGTCTAGACTAATCTTTCTGGATAATTATGTAGTTTTGGTACTTTAATTCGTAGAAGGCATACTTGTTATATTCAGAAATATGTGGAATAAACGAAAATTGATTTTGACAAAATCGTTTTTTATGTATTTTTCTTATACATTGAAAATTAATCGAAAATCAAAAAATAAATTATTTATACCTAAAGTTATTTACCTACCTAGTTATTATTAATGTTATATTATTGTAAGTTGACGGTGATTTGAGACTAGTAATAATTTTTTGATTAAGGAATTTTTATTTAATTAATTCTAAAATTCATCAAAAGTGAAATTTACCAGTTAAGTAATTACAATGGAGGAAAGGGGTGAAAGATTTTCGGATATCGAAATTAAAATAGTATACATAATAAAATTTATTAGGCAATTGAATAATTTTAAACCTTCAAATTTTAGTTTCTTAAATGGAAAATAATAATAAACTTTTTTAACCGAGTTAAATTTATATTTTGTTCAATTTTAATGTTATACTGAACTAGTTAAAATGATTATTTTTGGGCTTAATTAAACTTCAGTTATTTGATTTATATATCCCTCTTTATTGATTATAATCTGGAAGTAGTTTTAAGAACAGGTGATTCGAAAAATAATAATTTAATCGATATATCGGCCATCGGCACACATTCGTGTTATTAATATTCTGATATTATAATGTGATATATAATGTGCAATGTACATCATATATATTAATAATTTTTTGTTCTAGGATGGTTCTGAACTTCTCTCCATTACTGTGTATTAATAAACACTTGAATAAATTTATATATATTTAGCTGAAGTGAAATTTATTAAAAATATGTTTAAAGGTTCCTTTGTATTGAAATTCCTATGTGAGTGTTTTAATTTATAATATTAATAAAAAAAAAATCACGTACAAGAATTAATAATATTATTGTTTATTAATTTATAATTTAATTGTAAAAAAATGTAGGTACGGTATTATGAATATAAATGTATACTCGTGTGTATATAATTTATACAAATAAAATCAATAATAATGAGGTGATAATTAAAATTATTATTATTTATAAAAATGTAAAAATTAAATTACATTAAGTATTGTGATTAACTTGAGCCAATATTTAAGATAATCCTTCAGCTGGACCAAAGCCTTAAATAATTGTAAAACAATTTTGTAAAATATAGGGTAGTTAATTGTTTTAATGCGCTCGCCTAATTTTCTCTGTGATTATGTGAATTTTTATAATTTATTTTTAAATAATCCTTATACTCGTAATCAATACTGGGCATAAACAAGTTAATAAGTTAATAGTAAAGTTAAAAGTTAAGTTAATTTCAACATTTAACTTAACTTTTTATATTTGATTTTCGTTAACTTACTTATTAACTTAACTTATTTTTGGCTGTATTAACTTTTAATTAAAACTCAGTTAAGTTAATTTTGAAATAATAGATACATTTTGATTTCATATTGTGTATAATATCAAAATGGTTGAATAAAAATAAAGTTGTTTTTGGCGTTTCAAATGATTCTTATATTATAGGAACTATTTATTTTTCGAAAACATAAATAATACAAGAATAAGTATATATTATAATTTATAGAATAATGTCCCCATAATAAAAAATTGAGGAATATATTAGATTTCCTACCAATAAACCATATTTAGGTAATGAAAAATTTCCATTTGTTAGAATTTTAAAGAAAAGTGTAGGTACATACTAATTAATTATTTTTATGAACCTATTTATTATTAATTTAAATAATAATTATTATTATAAATACATTGCAGTATTTTCAATAATATTATGTCAATGATTGTTAACCGTTTTAAAATGCTTTAAGTTAAAAATAACAGTATTTCCAAAAAATTAATAGATACTAACCTGTATATCTCAACTGTTATATTGACACAAAAAAAAAGTTAAATTAACTTAAGTTAATTTAATATTAGCTTAACTTTTAACTTAACTTAAACGTCAAGGAAAAAAAATAACTATTAATTTTAAATTTTTACAATTTTTTTCTATTAACTTAAGCTAACTGAATTAAAAAAAATCATTTACTTGCCCAGAATTTCACATGATTAATTATGAATTATGTCATATTAAGTCATTACTTTTTTATATAAACTTCAAATTTGTAAATATTTTATACCCTTGTTTTTTATGCTTAATGCATTTTTTAAATGACAACCTATATATTTGATTTTATATTTTGATGCTGAATAATTTTCTAGAATCATTTATGTATCAGTATTGAATATTGAACCAACCGTTAATTCTTTACTACCTACTAATTATTTAATTATTTAATTATTACTATCTCTTCACTACACCTCTTACCACAATTTTAAATTCTTGTAAATAATTAACTATTATTCCAATAAAAAAAGACAAATATTCAACATTAGAATACCGAATAAAAATGTTGGTGCCATTTAAAAAATATATATAATTAAATAAGTCGAACATTTTATACAAATATACTGACATTTAAAAATACTATTATTATATAAATACACAATTTAAATACAATAATTATTTACTAGGGAAATTCAGCACGTTAAGATAATCACAATGCAATATAGGTACTTAAAGTACTTAAATATATACATATATACGTTATACAAATACAATGTACATTGAATAAATGAGATCCTAGCTGTATCTCTAAGGTTTCGTACTGCGTGATAAATCAAAATTATAATATTAGTACTCACTTTTGATTAAGATAAGACTTTTAAAACGGACTATTCTATAAAAAATAATTTAAATTATTAGAATATACTTTATTCAAATTAAAAAAATATATTCACAAAAATATAACATTGGGTATTTCATACTTTTAATAGGTAAGTATGTTAAATTTTGATGGAGTATATTATACTTTTAAGTACCTACCGCTACTCCCGTTACATGATTATATTAAAGTAATATCAATATCGTATAATTTATATAATCTAAGTAAGGAATTCATTTTAGCCTAATTTAAATGAATTTCGATTTATTTATACCTAAGCTATAATTTTCAGGTAATGATTTTTGATAACTTGATCACATTTATACGGAAAACCTAAAAATCAAATGGATTTAAATAGTTCATATATAATTAAATACAAGTTCTAACGTACTATACCTAGTGAAATATTTTTTAGATTCTGAGCGTAGCGAGAAAGCTAGTGGTTTTACAATGAACTGTATGTTTAGTATTTTTTTTTCTCTGTTAATAAATTTTTGACCAAAAAGAGCCAAGGAAGAACTTTAACGTTAGTATGATATTGATAGAAAATTAGCTGTAGATGGTACCCTATACAAAGCATTTTATGAATTTTTCAGTAATTTTCGTTGAGAAGAAGAAAAAGTTCCAATTATACAATGTATGAAGTGATATACTGTGTATATATATATATATATATATATATATACAATGTATACATAGTATACTATACTTAAATACGTACTTATTGTGTGTATACTGAAATTTTTGATTTAAGGAAGTTAAATTGGCCAATATTATTATGTGATTTATATTTTATTATATTTGTTGGCTACTAAAGTGCGATTTCTGAGTTATTATAATTTGACAAAGTGTGTATATAGCTATACTTATAAAGTATATAATGACATTATTATTGTCATATACAAAAAAATAAATAAATAACTTTTTAATACTATACATACTTAGTGTACAATAGTGTGATTTTATAGTGTACAAAACTTTTTATTAACATTGTGTAAGCATTATGTATACGTACAGGTTTTGGAAAATTTTCACTTGTTGTCCATTATATACAGTGTAAAATGAAAGTTGATTTTTAATATAATAAACTAACATACAAAATTATCATGGCTAACTATTTTTTTTTAAATAATATTATACCAAAGCTCCGCTCATAATCGTTTTTTTCAAATGCAATGATTTATCGTTGCTTTCAAATTTAAAATAATAATAATACATCATTCTGTCCCAGTACTAAAGTGACAATGGACTGACTTCCCTGCCTATATTTTACCCAAAGTTCAAAATGCTTCACTGATTTTTTTTATATACTTTTTTGTCACTATTGGGCCATTGAGGTCATACTACTCAAATATTCTTATAGTGCATATTTGCACGTAGAACTTGGAAGAAACGATTAACATAATAACATACATTGTAAAAAAAAATTTTAATAATCAGGACATATAATTATGCAATTCATATCAATTCCAAAAATTATTTTTATGCCAACCGTCATATTATTACATTATGCCACGTTATAAACATATGTGCTTCACACTTTACACATATATAAACACTATATACGAAGGTAATATTATTGTCCAACTAGCTTAATTGCAACACCTACTGGGTGCAGCTCCTTGTAAATTTATCTCCTTTTAAGTGAGACTACTTGTAAGTTCAACATCTTTTGAATGCAAAACCTTGAATTTGTAACCTCATTTGGTGTAACACCTTGTAAGTGTAAATTTTCGAACGAAACATTACATAAGTGGAATTACTTTTTAGTATAATTCGTACTCCTCATTATATGTAATTTATCAGGATCTGAAATAGTCGGGCACCGAAGTATTTTGAGAATTAATAATGTTAATTAATTAATTTTAAAAATATTTCGCCTGCGGCAAAATATGGCGTTCGCTTTCTAAAAGACAGTCTTTCACACATAAAGTGTTTCTGATGTAGGTTGACAAAATAGATAGGTAATTCAAAAATGTATCGAACTTACTGTTCTCAGATTTTTATAAAAACTGAAAGTAAGAGTTTCACACAATATACATTAATTATACTTAATAAATATTTTGGAAAATCCCACAATAATATAGTACCTATTCTACATATGTGAATTCGGTCAAAAATAAAAGTTCACAAGAATGTATTAACATAAATATAATTAATATATTGTAAAAATACTAAGAAAGTCCGACCATTTGAAATTTATTACTATATGAGATATAAAAAAATATAGTAAATGTACCTAATATATGAATGAGTTGGTCGGACACCGTTCTCGGTGTTTTATAAAACTATTGTCCCCAAATGGAAATTTACAAATGTCCGAAAAAAAAAAAATATAAAATACGAACTTGACATAGGGTATTATAATGGGATAGGTATTCGGTATAATATTATACGTAGTTTAAACGAACAGAAAAAATTATAATGATAATCAGTCACTTAATAATAAAAGTCGCAACGATAAGAAAATGTAATAAGATTTCGTTCACATATCGCATATGTATATCGGATAAACATTAAACACTTGTTATCTTGGTGAACGCCAAAATCGAAAAAAAAGGCCAAAAAAATCAAATCAGCATAATGGAATTCAAATCGATGAACCCGTATTAAAAGTTCACTTAACAATTGACGCCCTATACCACAAAATTCTTTACTCGGATTATAATATGGTTGAAATTTTTTATATTTAAACTATACAGATAACAGACAGTACAGTATTTCGACTCGTAATATAGGTACCTATACACATATTCGGAACGAAAATCTTGGTCGGGCCAAAGTCCGACGATTTAAAATTCAATATCAATAAGTATGGTGAAGGTACAATTGACACGGCGGCGGCGGAGCGATAATATTACCGAATATATCATAACATTTTAAAACTGATTTTTTCCAGTTTCTATACCACATTAATTTTTAATTTTGTCATTTTCAGTCGAAGTCATTTATTTTTATACATTTACGAAGAATAACTTGGTATGGCACTCCGCGTAGCTGAAACACGCCACGACTAGTTTGGGCTGCACTTACAGAAAAGTGCACCGTGCCAATTTATCTGGTGACGACTATACCTTCTATGTGAATCAGTCGGTCGGACTTGTCGGGGTGATAGCCTATGGCACGAAAAAAGGTCAAGCGATAAGAAACGGACGGCGAAACGGTTTTCTGCATGCAATCTATAGGGTGAAAACAGAACTTATAAGGTGTGTACCTAAACTTTGTGTCTTCAAAAAAGTCGAAATACGGACGAAAAAAAAACGGAAAAATCGTAAATCCAAAGCACAACAGTGATAAAAACGGAAAAGCAAATATCCACGCAGCTGCCGGTATGGAAAATAGTCAGTGGAATTAAATAAAAAGCATAAAATTTTCCCTTTCACGAAAAACCGTCTATTTGAAGTTTTCATATTATAAAATAGATTCGGATTTCTCTGAACCAGAATAAATACAATTATATATTTATAAGTCGATTGAGTAGATAGACTTTATTATATTATCTTATACATTCGTCAACACGTGTCAAGACATCATATACGCATGTTAAACATTTAAATGGATTAATTAAATTATATTGTATTTATAATCATATGACAGCCATAGACACGTGCCGAAATAATATAAAAACACGTGTCTACGTAGACTCATTTAAACATACAAAACATAACCAAACATTTTTTATAATTCAAATAACTAAATACTATTTTGACGTATGCTGGTTATATGATCATTTTAATACTCCAAAAAGTTTTTATATATTAATGAACAGTTTGGGAATTGGTACCTATAATATGTGTTTGATTAATTTTTTTTTTTTATAAAATTGTGTTTATTTAGAATCTTAGCAACACGATTGAGGATATTTAACCCAATTAAATTTTCATAATATTTGATATGGTTTAAAAATAAAACAATTTAGGAAAATCCAATATCATGGCGTGCACAATTACCATTTTTTAAATTTATTTTTTTACAATAATCTAAGAGCATTATAAAACAAAATGAATAATATCTATAATCCTAGTAACTAAATCAACAATGTTCCGTAACTATGTAATAAAAATGTTATGAGACGAATAATATCTATCACCCTGTTAACCATATAACTAATCGTAAGTATAAACCTACAGATAAACGGACAGATACAATGGATATATAAGGAATCTAGAATATTTATGTTTAGAAACCTAAAAAGTATGTAATATTATATATTGTAAATAATTAAGTAATATTATAGGGCTTTATTTTCATTAAATTATTTTTTTTAGATAAATAACAATAATTAAAATAACTTTCATATTTTTTTCCAATAAATAATTTTAAGATTGTAGTCGAGTAGACGTTTTGGGGTAAATCCATTCTAGTCGGTACACTAAACAGGTATCTATATTTTTAATTTTTTCAGTAGTTATAAAGTATTAAGCGTAATGGAAAACTTCCAAAAATAAAGTGCAAATTAATAAAAACATGATTATAATAATAATTATGTTTTATAGAAAACGCTATACTAGAATGTTAATTTGCTGAAAAAATTATAATATAATAACGAAAAATTAAATTTTATTAACCTAAAAGTAATAAAAAAAAAAATTTATTAATACACTTAAAAACCTAAAAATTGCATTTATTAAGTTTAGATAAATTTATATTTAAAAAAAATGAAAACCAAATATATATGCATTCTCGAATACAAAAGACATTTGTAATCCAGTCTCTAAAATATACACCTTAAATTAACTATACGGTATAGGTAGGTACCCATAATTTGTATTGTTGATGATAAAATAAAGTATAATTAATACAAATATTATTTACCAGTTCGATAAAAATGGAATATTTTTAAATCGAATTAAAGTTTTTTCCCTCATATCAATAGATGAAAAAATAAAATGATCTAAAATTAGTTTTAAAAAAAATAGCTCTAATACCAAATATATGTTGCTTATATACCAGAGAACAGAGTGAAAAATAATTAAAAACAATTAATAATATAAAACTATTAAAATATAATCTATAAATATGTACAAAGTTTTTAGAGCACAAGTTCCCAAAGTGGTCTATATTGATCCCCTGGGGTCGATTCTGACCTGAAAGAGGTCCTCGTCGATGAAAAATAAAATTGGGGGTACATGAGGTGTAAATAGAGGTTCACGAGAGTTATTAAGTCAAAAATGCGTGTATCGTACCTTGTACGAAAAATAGGTGTACGACGATGTAAAGTAAACGATAAACAACATTGTCGATAACGACTAAAGAGTAAATGGTAAATATCGGAAAGTTAAGATAAGATTAAATTTCACGTTACACATTCAATCGTATATTTCAAGGTCGTGATTATCAACTGTTCACTGTCTCTCTAATTACTAATAAGTAGAAACGATAAACATATCAGTCAACGTCGATGGTCGAAATATATATATTATTGTACGTTTAGTTTATCCATGATAACCGATCGCCGATCATACGTCGTTCACAATTTTTCAAAGTTTTAGTAATTAATAAATCGGTTCATTTTTATCCAAGAATAACTGCTACTAAATATGGCCGAATCTAAAAAAAAATGTTAGCAATATATGTGTAGTGTTGATTATTTATTAAATTTTATTATTATTAATATTTATTTAAGTTCGGCTTCATTCCATCATTGACAGACAAAACCGTACCTATGTGTCTTTTATGCAACAAAATTTTAAGCAACGATGCTATGAAACCATCGAAGCTGGGAGATCATCTGAAAAGATGTCACCCTGAAAAAAACACGTAAAGATTTAAAATACGTTGAAAAACTGAAAGATGTTCGCTACCACATTAAAAAAAAAAAAAGACGATGGCTAACGGGCGTCTTACAATATCTCACTACTGATAGCAAAATCAGGAAAGCCTCATACTATCGGGAAACAGCTAATTTTCCAGCCATTGAAGAGTTCTTAAAAACTGTTTTACACATACCTGCATATGATATACTCAAAAAAATTCCTAGTAACAATACAGTTCAAAGACGTATTGATTAAATCACTCATGATGTTGAAAGTTACTTGAGTAATTATTTGCAAACAACCTATTTCTCTATTCTAAATTCTAAAGTATTTGAAACAAATAGCATCGCGTAAACCTTTTTGAAAAATATGCAAACTTAATTAATTTCAAGCTCATTAATAACACAGAAAATTAATTTTCCTGACATTAAAATATTAAAATATTATTTTATACAACAATTATATTTGTAGAACAAAATACACTATATTTGTAATGAAAATAAATAAAAATAACATTAAATATTTTTTAAATAAATTCAAGAAAAAAGAAAATTTTCTGAAAGAATTCTTACTTCATATTAATATTATTCATTGACAAAAAATGTATTTATCCCTACATACTTTTCTAATTCGTGTTGCATATATTCATTTTTGTATTGCGCCCTTTGTGTTGTATTCCTTTATGAAGTAGGAGGATAAACATCGATAACTCATTTTCTTAAATCAATGAAAGGTTTACTTTTCATAACCATAGAGATCCCGTAGAACAGATCCTGAAAAAGGACCTGTCGATGAGCCACTTATCTGTATGTAGATTTTCCAAAATCCACTAAAATTTTACTAATTTGATGGATTGAAAAACATTTTATAAATCGAGAAATAATATTATACCGAACTTCGTTCATAATCATTTTTTAAATTTAATAAAAATGTTTAGGTCCATACAATATTGAAATATTATATTACTCTATATTATTCACAAATACCGACGATAACTTTGATTTTCCACACTATCAATTAATATATGTTTGTATAGTCACCAGGTACCATAAAGTAAAAAATTACCTACATCTGGTCCATAATGCAATATTAACAACAGTTGTTTGTATGTGTTTAAATACATAAAAGTTATGTCTGATAGTTCAAATACATAATGCTATAATTTTTCTGATCCTAGTTATTTAGTTTCAGGATGTAATTGATAATTTGTCAAATCAACCTAACGCCATGAATGAAACTAGGAATATATCGCTAATATCAAATATTAATTACTTTTATTACTTTACCTATTAAATGTTTATCATTATACTTATATATAAAGTTTTGGTAAAAATAGTATTACATATTTTTGTATAAATTTTAGGCACTTTAAATAATACCGGATTGTTCATTTTATTATTAACATAATATACTAATAGATATTTACAAACATAATAATGATAATAATAATAATAATAATAATATATTAATAATAATGAAATTAATTTAAAAAAAAATAAAAATACGTCGCCACATTCAAAACCTAAAAGCTAATAAAATACAAAGTAAAAGATTTCTTCGAATCGAGTTTTTTAATTAAAAATCATTGTCCCCTCAAAGATAGCATTTTGTATTTAAATACGTGTCTTAATCAAGTTCTAACATTAAGTACTTATATAATACTCTTGGAGTTACGGCTTTGTTATTTTTATTTATTTAATACATTATATTATAAATAGTAATGTGTTTTATAGTTTATTTTATTCTTTTTTTATAGTGTCCTATAACAATTATAAGATATAATATTATTATATGGGTTATATTCAGTGTCGTTAAGGAATGATTCCTAGAATTAATTCTTATTTTGGGAAACGAAGATGAATGAACAGATTATATATATTTTTTAGAGAATTTTTTTGGCAAATAAGACGTAATATATTAATATATTGTAATTCTTTTTTTCTCGAAACTATATTTATAATTAAACTAAAAATGTTGAATCACAGTCTCTAGTATTCTAATGTATTTTTATAATTATATAGGGTGGATATTAAATTGTACAGGTAATTATATTATAATTATATTCCTACACATGTTGGCCATTATATATTATACAGGTACTCGTATAATTGAGTGTAGTAATTAGATGCCAATTAATATAAGACAATAATATTCATATTTGGAATAAAATAATTTTAGTTTAATAATTATAATAAAATTAATAATGATTAATTTAAGCGTGAATTCGTTTTTAGATTTTGAGTGGACCGAGGAAATTAGTGTTTATTTAAAATGAAGTAAAAATTTTTTTCTGTGAGCAACTTTTAGCCGAGAAGATTTGAACCATTTTTTATATATATGTACCTATTTTCCTGTAGAAAATGTTATCTATAATTGGTACTTTCAGGAGGGAACTTTTTTACTTTTTCGATAAACGCGTAAGAAAAAACTACCCAAAGGCTGATTATTTCCTTGTAATTCAAAAAAAAATATATGTCTAAAAATTTTTAATTTTCACACAGTATGTATTTTACTTTTATAATACAAAAATCATAAAATATTACACATGTTTTACAAATTATTATTTTTTTAATTGTTTAAATAATATTAATGATGTATATTATATTATTTGTAATCGTTTTATCGAAAGAAATTAATTATGGTTATTTTCAAATTCAATATCACCAGTACCTTACCCGACAAATAAAGTGAGGGAGATGGGAATGAGACAGGAATGAATTAAATACTTTTAGGAACAATAAATTAAATGGATTATTATTAATATTAAAAAAAAAAAATGAGGAACCGAACGAATCATTTTTAATATGAAAACAATGAGGAATTTGAAAATAACGTTAAAAAACCGGTCATATTATGGTTAGGTAGGTACTTCCTATTACACAGTGTAAATCTGGATAATCAAATTCAAATTTGGTAATCGCAATGCCATACAAAAGTGAAACAATCAAAATTAAAAATACTGACATAAGAAATATTAATATTAAATTCATGAGATCATTAGCCGTTATTGCTTATATGTTTTTGCCTTGGTTATAATGAAGTGGTTATATAATACTTTATACCAACTCGTATAATATTCCTAACTATGTATATTTCCCATGTTTTTCTCATAAAAACCGGACAAATGTACTTCTCGAAATATTACTTGCACATGTTACGCATATGTATACAGATATATAACTGAAATTTATTAATCCCAAAGAAAATCCAATAAATTATGATAAATCTTTACATTTCACGATCACGGATGACACCGATGAAACCCTCTATAAATTTAAAGAAACAACCATCATAATACGAGTTAAGGAACATATATATATATATATAACATATATCATCAAACAACATATCGTACAATTTTCACACATGTTATAAATAATCATATATTGTCACGCATGACAAGAGGACACATGCACACATTATACACAATACATTTTACCCACTATATATTATTATTGTCAATAAATGTTTTTATCTGAATTCTGGAATCCTTCGAACGAATTGAACAATAGGTTTCTTTATGATCCCTGCTACCAATGGATACCGGCTCCCTGTAGGACAAAATGCTTAAGTTTCTCGCCATGTGTGCACGCTTTCCATGCCAACATGTGTCCCAATAGTATTTCCATTTATAAGCGAAATATCGTATCTATAATGCAATATTTTCTAGGTCTATACTACATATAGCTATATAATATACACTATTAACAAAGACAAACTTAGATTTGATTAGTACGGAGTGTTCCTAAAGGTTTTAGGTTTTACATTTTATAAAATGTAAGTTTTTAATGATATTTATAGGTTGATAATATAGTAAGCACATAAACAGTAGTTGTTTCATATATTTTAACAAATGTTTCCTTGATAAACTCTTTGTGTAATTTGGCGAAAATAAAGCAAATTTAGAAAACTCAAGTGCATTTTGTCTTATTATTATTTTATTTACATTTTAGATTCTGAATGAAGCAAGCAAGCTTATTAGCCATTTTACAATGATGTTGATTTTTTTCTCAGTGAGCAACTTTTTTGGCCAGAAGGACTTAAGTAGGAATTTTGGAGTAAAGAGCTTTTTTAATAGTAAATTGGTACACATTGGTATCTATCTTAAATAAGTAATTTTTCGAATGTTCTTGTATTTTCCTAAAACGAAAACGGAAATATTTCATAATTGTATAGAAGAAGTAATAAAATAAAAATGAAATTTACATCGTGACCTATTTTTTATTTTATTTTTATTATTGCTATTACAACGAAGCACCCCTCAAAATTGTTTTATAGATTTACAATTGCTTATAACTTTTCACCATCAGTATCCTACCTAACGAACGAAATACTTCCACCCTCTATCGACCCGATTTAAAAAAATGAAATATTATTACTGTTATCTTACACCAATGCTATGCTCAAAATAGTTTTTTGAATGAAGAATATGTCCATTGCTTTCAGATGCAATACATCCACCATCCTGTCCAATAAAAAAGATCGAAGTGCGCATTTTTTTATATAATATATATAAAAAGTACTTTTATGAAACATTTATGAGTCTACGTGTATTATAAATTGTACGAAAGTTTATCTTACTAAGTTAAAATGGATTTGAAATCAGTATCTTTCTGCTTCACGAATACAAACTCAGACCTTCACTTTTTAATTTTTTGTTGAATTTCTGTGTACATATATGCAACATAACAAATATAAATTAAATTAAATTAACAAATTTGTTAACGTTTAATTAAATATGTAATAATATTATTTTATATTAAACAATAGATGTACAATATTGAAAATGAAAAAGCACTCGGATTATCTAAATTATTTTTATTTTGACCAAACTAAAGAAAGAATATATCGTTTTATCAACAATGCATAAATAATCAAAATAACTGTAACTACTAATATTTTTAGTAGCTTATTAATAATCTATAAATAACATCAAAGCGATTTTTACTAAAACCCATTGTTTCCGTGTAAGGAAATATTCGTATATTTTATATTCGTGGTTTTGTAATGATAAACAATAATCGTCTATTTATTCTCAATCATGCGTTTGATAATTTAATTTAATGATTATTGATTATCAATATTAAACAAATATTATTTTTTATCTCGTTGTCCCCGCTAGACATTGGCTTGTATTTTTTATCATTGCGTGTCATCATCGTTCCTAGTAAAACATTGTACCTACCTATTTGCACTGCTAAAAATTATAATCGTTTTTTTTTTGTTTTAACGTCACCGCGATTACATATATTTTCGCTAGAACTAAAATCATCGTTGAAACGTAATTGCTACCTATGGTACGCAATACACTATTTTCATCATTTTTTCAATAAGTCGACAGTTCTACTTTCGACGATGGATCCGTTCGTCTTCGAGTTTAATTCAATCTACATATTCTAATTCAGGTTAACAGAAGTTTCGCACATCACATATATCGATTTTGGCATATTACCTTTGGTAAAACCACATATTTGACTAACCCGTTATCAAGGTAAAAATATCTGTATTCATTTTTTTTTATTATATTTATTATTTTTAGTTTTTAATTGTTATGCGATTGTTGTTTACTATAAAATAAAACTACATAATTGTAAGGGTTCCCGTACGTGGCCTTTTTTCCATTCCCTAATAAACAAAATACCACATAGGTATATTTATTTTGTATATAAATTTTGTAATTTATATTATTTTTTCTATAATTATTCATTATTGTTTGTAAAATACAATCCACTATATAGTTACCATAAACCAACTTTTTGTTTGATTTTTAATATTTATTATAATTCTATTTTTGATTTTATTTCTTTAGGCCTATCCATTTTATATTATTTTTTATCGGTAAAAGAGATTGTTAGTTAAAGTTATTAGGACTCTATTAGCCGCAACACAGGTAGTGAAAGTTGGTCCATCGTCTACTTCTTGAACAGAATATTGTGTTATTATCATTTTGATTTGAATACAAAGAAAGTCATTGCATTCGAAAATTTTTGATTGCAAGTCACCATTTTAGAGCCAAAATTAATTTTTTATAATTAAAAGTATTTTTTTTTACTTATAAATAAACATGGTTTTTCAATAGGTACGGAAAAACAATTCCATAGATAGAAAAAATGTATCAAAGGGAATGTCCACATGAGAGAACGTGAGGTCTGAAAGGGTTAAATGTGGAAATGAGGTGTTCATTATAATGAATGGTAAAGAAATTGACAACTATGCATTCACAAAAAATTACCTAGTACCTACTTAATATTACTTACATATATTTTTAAAGTTTGTATTGAGTGTACCAGGTATCCATTATATTATATCGTATTTTTATTTACGATTTTAAAATAGAAAATTGATTACAAAAAACAACTTATTTATAAATTGAATTCAATATTAAAACGTATATTGAGACACACTATTAAGACTAATTGAAGACCTTGGGGCAACAACCAGACATCTCTAATTTATCATATTGTTCAGGAGAGACATAAAACTAATTTAAAAAGAAAAAAGTAATATTAAAAATTAACCAAAAATATATTTGAACGCCATGGAAATTCTTATAATGTATAGCATAAAAAATGTCAAAACTAATTTTTTAAATCTTAAAAAAAATAAAATAAGATCTTGTCTGATTGTTGCACCGTAAAATTATTCACTTATTATGTTTAAAATTGTTTTATGTGTGAAATATTTTAAAGTAAATAATAATAATTTTTCTCGTTATATTAAGATGTGAATATATAAAGGCCTTTGTTAGTATTTTTTTTATCTTTATCTTTTTAGTATTTTCAGGAGGTTTTTCAGTATTAGATTTATACTTTTTTTATTAATGTTTTTTTACCATTAATAAACAATACTTATATATTATATGCTAATGTTCTATTATAGTTAAATAATTTTATTATCTTTTAAAGCATAATTACAAATAAAATAAATGAAATCTTATGAAAAATTAAATTAAAAAATCGGGAGATGTCTTGTTGTTGCACCAATCGACATAAAACATTTTTCATAATAATAAAAGTTGAAAATTGATTTTAGTCAAAATTTGGAGATATCTGGTTGTCAATATAGGTTTTACCCATAGGTTTTCAATTTATAAATTATGAATTATTGTATAAAAGATAATTTAACTAAGTAGAAGATAGAGAGAAAGTTTATCTATTTTCAAGGCATGAAGTGAAAAATCTTGAGAACATCTGAACATTCGATACATTCGTAAGATTTATAATCATTAATATCTTATTGATATCTAGCTTTAGATGTGCCTCTATTTGTCGTGCGTCTTTTTTAAACATCTTTTTTAAAATATCAGATATAAAATACTGTAAGCTCAATACGATTCAAAAAAAAAATGTTAAAATATAGTACAAATATTTAAAAAATTCCAACTAAATATAAATAAAAGTTCTAGGGAGAAATAAGACCTCGTCATCCCACCCCTCTCAATCGCAATAAATATATCACTGTAACGACTTGAGGCTTCTATTAGGCAGTACGAAATACCGTAAAATTATGTTATTACCAGTTGTAGCTTTACAATCTGTATCGTTATCAATAGGACATTTTGTTGATCACTATACTTATTGCAGTATCTATAACCCGCGACGCAAATAACCCGTGGAAAGAATAATAAAACGAACATTTCGTTATCTGAGACACGACTAGTTTGTCTCCACGGCTAAATAACGGCTAATAACCACGGTTAAAGATAGTTCTCGGAATAAATATGAATTGTTTAAAGTAAAAAAACCTCAAATATAAATGTAACGCATTAAAAATAAGTGAAGTCGGCATTCAAACAATAGTTATATAGGATATCTAAGTCCATTATCGACTCGTAAAGTATAATCAAACAAAATCTATAATCTAACTAATATACAAAACCAACAATACAACTTGCACAAAAAAAAATAAATAAAACGAAGTATTATAATTATGACAATGGTGGCAAAGAAAAAAGATAATAAACGTAGGTACATATGTTAAAAATTCCATCAGTAAATAGGTACTATATAAAGTATTATCGTAGACATTGTAAATAAATAGTTAAGAAGATACTTGTACATCCATATAATATTAGAATAGTAGATAAGTACATATTTAAATAATATGTTTACAAGCTTAAGTAAGCACGATTTTTTTTTAAATATAATCGTAGTAGAAATATAAACAAATAATTTGTATAATTATTATCAAAGATAAAAACATAGATATTTAGCAAGGTGTGATTTATCTAAGCATGATTTACAGCTTTAATGTAATAAGTTCTTTAAACAGTAAATTTAAAATAGAAATATCAAATATTCGTGAGGTACTATATAATATAGTAATAGATATTTTTGTATAAATATAACACATAGGTATCACACTATTGAAAAAGAAAATCAGTGGGTATATTAACCGTATAAATTTTTGAACCGTAATGGGATTGTTAAAAATATTCAATACATCTTATGTGCTTATAGATAAAAATATTTAGAAGGTAAAGTTATTTTAGTTAATTTTACGTAATTATTACGTTCATTATTTTACAATATAGGTATGTACTATATAATATATACCAAAAAATTTATAATAAAATTATTGTGTATAATAGCATTATTTATTGGGTCTAGAGAAAAACTTCTACCAATGGATGTCTCTAAATAGCAAATACGAGTATATTATATTTTGAAAATGATAAAAGTTATATGCGTTAGTATTAAAATTATTTTTCAAGAAATGTGTTTTAAATTTCAAATTTTTTTTATTGTATTTTTAATAATTAAATACATCAAATTACTATATTTTATTAAAAATAACATTTTCAGCTTTATCTATTTCAGTTTCAATAAAATTTATAAAATATTTTATAATACCTACATTAATTATAATTTTGAAAATGTTCTTTGTAATATAAACTTTTTTTATTCTAAATCATGATACCAATTCAATTTTGAACTAGTTTCTGTGAAATAATGATCAAAATATATTTGTTTAGGTACTATATAAATACTAAACAAATATATTTAGATCATTATTTCAGAGAAATTAATTTAAAATTGTATTGGTATCATGATTTAGAATAAAAAAAAGTTCCATCTTACATCAATGTTAAAGCATTATAGATAGGTAGTTTTTTTTTCTCACTAGATATTTCATTGGTTTTTTTATTAATTATATTAATTATAATAAGTCTATATTAATTATCTACTGATAATTATGACTAGGTATTTAAATAATTTTGAATTTATTATTACTGTTTAATTATGAAGATAAAATGAAATAAAAATTTGAAAATTTAACTTTCAAAAAGCTCTCCTGAAAAATGAACAATTAACACGTAGAACTTTTTCATTCAATTCACATGATGAAATGTCAAATCGAAAATACTAAAAGTGGACATTTTAATTGCGTAGAGTTATATTATATTATTTTCAATTTCGATAAACGAAATAATAACTTGAAATCAAATAATAACATCTTTTATACTGAATGTTTAATACAGAATAATAATCATTTAGATATCAAAAATTAACAATAATAAACTAGGGAAACTAACGAAAATGTAAAAAAAAAATGTAAAAATTATTAAAAATTATTAAAAATTCATATAGATAACAATTAAAAACAAAGAAATATATGGGAAAATTCGGATGAAAATAATTGACTATTTTAGTAAATACATTTCTAGATACTTTCATAACGTATTTTTCCCCCTCCCAAAAATAGTTTTCACTTGTAATTAAAAGATATATTTTACATTCCATTGACTACGGGTGTCACTTTTAACGTGTGTTATTTTGATTTCTTTTCATAACAATTTTTGTGTATATTTTTTACAACAACACTTTCCATTGATTCGTCTGCATATTTATAATATATCTACATTTAGAAATTTATTTTTATCTGATTTCTATTCATATCCTGTATTATTCTATCATATCGTATCTTAAATACAAAATTTTGAGTAATTTTACAGTTTTTATAATAATTTTACTAGGATTTTCTTAAATAGACTTTGATAAGTATGATACCTAGAAGGAAAATATGCATAAAATAACACAATAATTAACGCTATGTAAGTAATGTGAAATATGTAAGTCATAATATTATTTTGCAAGTGGGCACTTAAAAATGATTATATTATATACTTTACGACCTCGTTAAACTCCATTATTCAGTTGGACATATTAAACACTATTATATAACCGAAACCAGGCTTAACAGGTTTACGGATTAAAAACCATGATCAATAATAAGTAAACCTGCACAATATATTATTATTTTCCTATCTAATCTATTAATTATCATAAATGTTATCGAATTAGATAATTAAATAACTGAACTAGTTTAAATTGACATTGTGTTAACTGGACTTATATAGTTAATTTGCATAATCATCCAATTAACACATTGGCGTTCAGAAAATTAAAAAATTTGTTACACCTACATACATATATTATTCAAGATTCAAATAAAATACTTAATGTACAATTGAAAAAGTTCATTATTAATAATTAAAGGTATACATCTAATATTTTATAAAGTTAAATTTTGAAAAATGTATACACTTTTATGTGTAATCTTATATTTTTTTTAAGTTTTTAAACTACAAACAAAATAGTATTTTCATTGAATAGTTTCTATAAGAGATGTCTTCTTAAGACCTCGTAAACTGTGATATATAAACAACATTAAATATGCCGCTCCTTGACCCCTGTAATAAAATCTAAATTATCGAATTGTTTTTGTCAAAATATGCATAATACATATTCTCAATGGTAAAATCGTGCGTAAGCTACTACTTTTCAAATTATTTTTGTCAGACAATACGAGCTTGTTTTTATAGGTATAGACTTATAGTTCTTAACGAAATTTCGAGACTTTATTTAAATATATTTTGATGAACATCTACAGCTCAAACTATTCGATACTGATCTTGAAACAAGTTTTCATATAATGCATATGCAGTAACTGTATTATGGGAGATCACTATCCGTGCAGTTCTCATGGGTCACGAAGAACAGTGCGATTATCGTATGCCCAAGGCACTTCAGAGTTTAATTTAATTTTGTTTGCCGAGAATAATTTGCCGTGTAAATATTATACATGGGTTAAAATGCATAGAAAATCAATTTATTTGTTCGGATTTCTACAGATAAATGGAACGAGTTGAAATTATTTATATCAAAACCGATCATTAATTATAAACGTTCTTCGGCGTTCACTTAGTGCAGCCTACTATTTTATCAGAAATTAAGTAAAATAATAGTAACGATTTGTCTAAAATGAAAACAACTTTTTGACGTATTTATAACAGGCTCCGGTAAAATTTAACCCGTTACATTCCGTACTTTTTGTTGGAGACCATCCGAACATGACCTTTTTTCACAACACAAAAACTGGTTTCATACATAATCCATATAATATATATTATTTTATACTTTGGGCAACTAAAGCCTATTTAACTGTAGAAAGTAAATATAAAATTATTTTAAACTATATAACATTTTGAATAGATCAAAAATTGTAAACCATAATAATACTACTTGAATGAATTAATACCGATTGAAGTGTTTATATATATTTATTTACACTGTGTAACAGTTTTAACAATAAACATTTAGAATTAGATAATAAATATATTTTATAAATAAATAATTCTAATATTAGTTCAATTATTATTAGTTCGTACACAAATACGATTTATGCGAAGTTTATTGACGGATATATATTTTTAGTTTATCAATTTAATTTATATAAAAATGACCAAGAAATTACCCAAATATGACCAGTTCATCCAAAAGTCTATATATTGTTTAGCATAAACGAAAATATATTGAGGATGCTATTTATGCGTTTAATGACATTATAATACGTCTTCCTTTCTCATACAACTCGCCTCCTAGTTGTCATAGATTTAAAATTTAAATAGAATATATTAGGTGAAAATATTTATTATGGACAATAATACAGTATTTTTTAGTTTAAATACATATTTAAAATTCAACGTTTTTAATCAAAAATTTTAGAAGTTAAAATATACTAATCGAACAAAAACTACGCAACCTCTAATTTTAACCTAAATTCTAAAAATAATTATTTTCTGTGTAATTTAACTATATTTCCGACAAGATAAAATGAGGTGTAGAATAAGTGGCTTTAATGACCTCTTAGAAAAATAATGAAGAACTAAACTTTTGCAAAAGTAATTATTCATATAAACATAAGTAGACAAAATGTAGCAACTATTTTTATCCTATAACTGTGGGTCTCGCAATTCTTAAGAACGCTCCTGCCTTTAAGCACTAAATTTTGATAAATTGTAATAATAATTTAAAGGATTATTATAAGTGAATCCATATAATTAGGTAATGGTTATAATGTTTATAATACTTGTTAGTCCATTTACTGTAAGTGTACTATTTTTTTAAAGTAACCTAATTACAATTTTGTTTTCCCATTTAAAATACAAAAATGACTATGGCAATGCTAGGACTCACGAATTTGAAAATGTATGACTTTTCTATATAGGTAGATTATTTATATCAGACAATGATAACATATTCTCGTAAAAGGTTCCATCAAACAATCCTTCCTACGACAGAGTAGCTTGTAAATACGTTATTTTTAGGAAATAATATGTACGAACAATTATTTCGTAGCATGTGGGCGATATTTGTCTTTATGGAAATAATAACCAACAAAATATTCTTTAAATACATTTAATATGTCAAGTAATATTTTAATGGTAATTTTAAGAAACATTCTCCGGAAAATTATTATTTAAAAATGTGGCAAGTAGAGATGGAAACAATTCGTTGAGCAGGATAGAGGTTGTGGATATATTAAATTTGAGAGCAATATAAATCATTTAATTCTATAACATTATTTTGTGTATGGCTTAAAATATACATAATATATATATTATAACGATAATTAGGAAATGACAAAAAAAAATGTTTTATTTTATTACATCACCATAAATTAGGTTTACAAACCTAAATTAACTCACCTTTTATCTTCGTTGTGTCCATTCCGTTCATCTATTTGTAGTTATAGTACCTATATAGTTATAAGGAACATTGTTGATTTCAAATAAGTTTTTTCTCCAATACTCCCACTCAACTCTTACCCAAAAAAATTTTCCCAGGAAATAAAAAAGACCCCCAATAGATTCCTCAATCGCTTTACAGTTAAAAATACATTTTCAACATATTGTTTTTAAATATTCTATGAATTTAATATTGTATATGTACAATGAAACGTCTAAATCAGATTTACAAATCAAAAGTAACAATATGATTAAACGCGATGTGGATGTTGTCAATAGTCCGACTTTATATAATTTGAATTCCTTAATAATTAATTGATATCTATCGGTATAGATTTTGCATGTATATATATTTCTTAAAATCAAGTATGTCGTTTATGACCGCTAAATGTAAAATAAATCTAATGGTCATAAATACCTTTTCTTTAGCATACCCATACGACCTTTATTGATAAAAGGTAAGTATGATACCAGTGGTGTAGCTAAGATTTTTATTCATAACTTAAATTGTATATATTAATTACATACAATGTATGTAATACATAGATATTAATTGTATGTATTAATACATACAATTAGGTATTAATTATTAATAAATTAAGTTAGAACTTTTAACTTTTTATCGTTATATTATTATTATTATCACTTATGAAAATCGAGGTATGGATGATAAAATGGAATCATTAAAATAATAATATAAAATGGGATATTTACGACCAATAAGTAACAGTGCATTCTCGAATATCGAATATTATAAAATTTTGTTAAAATCAATAAGATAAAAAAAACAGAAAATAAATTAAAATCTGTAAACTAACATCTTAGACTTTTTCAGTTACCTTTATATTAATAACAATTTTAATTTATGGTTATGTAATACGTTCACAAAACACTGAAAGCATTTATTACTTTCCTGAAATTTTGAGGATTACTACTCCTTCAACACTCACCCTCTTGAAATGACACAGGTAAGAAACAATCTATATTTACGATTGTCAATACTCAACTATTATTAGACTCGTACTAAATATTAAGGTTTCTTCGTTTTTGTTTTTAATTTTTGTCGTCGAATAGTTAGGTGAAAGGATGAATGGTTAGAATTGTCTACGAAAATCTAAGTTCTTAATACTATGTTATTCCATTCACATTTGGTATCATAACAAGGTTTATTTTGATATATATCTATTATTTTTTTATTATGTTGGTCGATCAATATCCCCAACCATATCGCCTACAATGTTATTATGCATCAGATTTGTATAAATCCCACCAGATTAGATACGAAAGTTCTCAAAAAGGATAACTGTATTTAACTGTTGGCATAGATATCACATGTGTGTTAGGTATGTAAATATTTTTTTAGATTTAGAGCGGTTATGTTTTACTGTGATGGTTATTTAGTTTTTTTTTTCCAAAAAATAACTTTTTACCAATGAGACTGAATAAACTTCTTTATGTTTACAATACTTTTTAAAAAAATTTTATCTAATTGAATCTAAAAAAAATTAATTTAAAGAATTAATTTTTATTTTTCCGATAGTTTTTAAAAAACATATTACCATATATATTTTTAACAGTATTAAAACACATTCATGATTAAATCTAATTACAATTTTTTTCCTAGTAATCCTATATTTACAATTTTAATAAAATATAATATAAGAAAATTTAATACAGAGTAATGTGGAGTTATTTTTAAGCTTGAAAATTTTTTAATTGAAAATATTCACATTTTATGATCACGAAGTTTAGGTGCTGTATAATGCTTAACTGGTATTCTCATTTTAGCAAAAGTAACTGATATTGTATATGAACTTTAAAATACTTAAAACATTTTTTATTTTTTTTTTTTTTATTCTTTTATTAAATTCTATATGTTCAAAAAAATATTTGACACTTAATATCACTTTTTTTTTAAAAAGATAGTTGTAATTTTACAACCATGCAATCTTATATGAATGATTGGCCACATCGATTTTCCATCAAAATTAACCAACCATTTTTCACCATATTCTTTTTTCCATATAACATAATTTTGTAAACATATTTATAACAAAATATAATTTAAAATCTTTTAAATTGAAAAGTATTTAAAGTATAAATAACTATATTAAACTTTATTAACGTGTTTAATAGAAATTTACTAAAATCATTTTTAAAACATAATCTTAATATTAAACGTGATTTACTACATCAAACACTTTAATATTATAAACAATATAAAGATTTTATTGGCTTTATCATGATGTTTTATTTTTTTATTAGATTTCAAATTTCAAATTTTAAATAACAATAATAATAATAATACATTAATCTCTCTGATGATTAAAGAGACAATAAATCAACTTCTATCTTATCTGTATCTTGATGAATTTTCATCATATGTTATTGAAATCAGTCTTGTGAAAAAATCAAGCCAATTCAAATTACAAAAAAATGAATGAAATAAAAAAAAAACTAAAGAAAAATTCTTAATGAAATTTCTTTTGTTTATTTATAATTTATAAATCCTGTTTACAGGGTTTACAGTGAAGCTAATTTAAGAAGTAGTTGTGTAAAATCAAAAGTAAATTACCAATAGGAATGTTTATAATTAAAATACAAGGTTATGGAATCAATAAATCAATGTTCTAAGTTATCAATACTTACAAGGGTAAACCCCTAATGTATACATAAACATGGAGGCAAGGTGGGATAAATTATATTTAAAATCAATCGTATATTTCTAAAATAATAATAAAAATAACTTCAAAGAAGTTCTTTCCATCTCTCAAACAGATTTTGTTGTATATAGCAGATATTTCTTTAGAAAATAAAATTTTTTTCAATATTTACAATTCAAATTATGTATTTAATGATTATATTTGAATGTGATACCCAGAGTAATATCCTTCAAAATATCAACAAATAAAATAAAATAATGCAATAGGATCGACCTAAAATAAATTTAAAATTTTACAAGATTGACAACGGGTACAGCACTATTTATTGTAGGTATACAAAATATTTTACAAACTATATTGCATTAACCACCAAAGATAGAGAGAGTATTTTAAAATATACTACTAGCTAAAAATAATACTACTATGGGGAGTTTACTGGGCTTACCAGTTGAGTCAGTTCAAGAGAGTCATCACTGTATCAGTGGCCCCTTGGGATAAAAGTTAATCATAAATAAATTTCTCAGTGTTTGTTTTCTCAAACCAATAATCTAGATTATATTTGTGTTAAAAATCGCCGGATATGATAGAAATGTTACAGTATACAGAAGGAAAAAAATTAACAATATTCTAGGATTTCTAGTATTTGAACGGTACAGCGAATACATTATATGTCCCTTCAAAATTTGAGTGTGACTTTTTATTGCTTGATATTATAAATAAAGTTTTATATTTGTAGTTTTGATTCTTTGGTTAATCGTGTTATACGATAAATAAGCAAGAAATGTGTTTTAGGTATAACATTCTTAATAAAAATAACACGACAGTTATTTAATGCTTAGTTTTACATATAATATTGTATTCCTTCATAGTTTCAAGAGTATATATATTTTGAAAGCTTAATGCACTCAAAATATATTATATATTGTATGGCTTATTAATATTTAAATCATGAGTTTGTATTTTGTAACATAAATTAGCGAATGATGAACAATAATTATTACAAATAAGTATAGGATTTTTAATTTAATTTAATGTTAATGACAGGCTTTTCGTTAAATTTGCACATTATTTCTGGTTGATATTATAGTGCACTATGTAGATAAAAAATATTTATATATCGTTTTAAATTAAATAATGATCTATATTTTCCAAGTACATTTATCAATATTATATTATTGAGCAATGCGCTATAACATTTGTCCATTGTTAAAACATATTATTGACTTATTATTACTTAAAGATATAGATATTCAAATTTTTATTTTTTTTATAAATATTTTTACAGTGGAAAAATGAAATGCATTTAATGCAAAAAATTATTTGTCGTAAAGTCATTAATAAGTTGTAACGTAATCTTAATGGGTAATTTAAATTACGGTTAAGTGCACTACGAAATAAAATAAACATTTTTATATATAAAATAGTAAAACAATTAAAATAACATGCATAATAGCATTTTAATTTATAAATATATTATATAGGTAACTAGTAGGTAATAACTTCTATAATATTAAAAGAAAAAATATTAAAATAAAATGTTTTAATATGTTTTTTAATAAATAAAATCAAAGATTATTGACTAATAGACCATATAGATTTACTAATAAAACTTAGAATTCACTAATATATATATATATATATATATATATAATTATAATTATGATTATAATCAAAAATGATATATATCATTTTTGGTCTCCTACTTCTGTAGAACTAACCTATTAATGTGTATACAAATCTATTATAGACATTGTACAAATTATTTTAATGTGAACAAATTCCACATAAATTATTATTATGATGATGTTAGACAATAATATAATTAATTGCTAACTAAAATTAGATATTATGGGGCATCTGTGAAAATGAGGATAATGGTCTAGACATACACGTTGATTGATAGTTTTTTAGACTATTATCAATAAGTTTAGTATGAATAATCCGTTCAACATCTACCAGCGCAATTTGCACATCCCAGGATTAACTATTTGAACTTCTGTAAACCCGAAAGTCGTATACAATTTGAGGCATAACTACTATTAGTACTTAATTCCCAAGTTCTACAACACTTTATAAAATATTAATATTTTTAATTGAACATTAAAAGATTTACAGTTTTAACAATACAATTTCACTGACTTGTCACTTTATGTCACTTTATTTTTACTTAGGTAGACACATAATTGTGCAAAGTGAGTGATGAATGTGAATTTTTGTATTTTCGTAGTACCTATTAATCGGTTGAGTTTGAACACCTAAATATACTAGTCGATTTTAAACGTCTAAATATACAGTCGGGTCAAAATTCAAAAATAGCCAATTGAGTTGTATCATTTAAAAATACTAGTGGAATATACAATATAATCGTTATAATTTTACATTGCATATCCTTTTAAATTTAAATCATTTCAATCCACTCGCTGGAACTCTTACTCCTCTTCATCTGTTTAATAACCAACTCATTGTTACCCAGGTGAAAGTGTATCTATATTTTACACTAATATTTTGTTTGATAATAATGAATCTCTTCCATCGTTGTTAAATCGTGTTAAAGTTACGCAGGTTATAGTTTTTAGGATCTGTTTAAATTTAAATTTAAATGTTTAAATAAGAATACTTTATTTTTTACTTTATTATTAGTTGTTAGTTGTTAAATATGTTTGGATTTTCATAATCTTTGTATAATAACTGTATCATTGTGTCGTAGATCAATTTTATATAATTCACCTAAAATTTGAATATTGTTGGATTTCCTTGCCTTTTAAAATGTATATACAACAATTGTATATGTATTCTGTAGAAATAAACATAGTATAAGACTTTCGTATTTACACCTATATTTATAAATTAATAATTATTAAAATAATCAGTAATTAAAATATTTAAAAATTCAGTATGTTCATATTATGCGCAAATAGTAGGTGTATACAATTTTTAGAAACTTAAGCCCTATGGTCAATCCTTTTTATTGAACGTCTTTAACAGAAAAAAAAAATTCATATAAAATGTTTACATTATGATTACTTAAAATTAACAATTTATGTATACGAAATATTAATATCATAATCATTATAATTTATAAAAATAACTCATTCAATATATATAAAAATAACGGTAAAAAATATTATTACAAACATTAATTTCATTTATTTTGACATAAAAATTTATAATAATAAAATACTTATAATATTCATACCTATTAGTTTCCCTTAATTCTTAAAACATGAAAATAAATAATAATTAATAGGTAGGTAATAATAATATAATAGGTAATATGTCATCTCACGGCATTCTACATTCGATAAACGTGAAGTCTATTACTCATTTCTTATCCACCCTTAACGTAAAATGATTTTATACAGACCTCATAATTTATGATCGTAAAAATTCAATTTTTCAAAATTGCTTTAAATTCCTCTTTTACGTTAGAATAATATTTATATTTGTTTGTTAAATCACATTTTACTTAACTTTGCATTTTAAGGGGAACTATATTGATAGTTTTGCAAAGTTTAGCAGTGCTTACATCCGCCCATGTTTGCGCTTATTATAATTTATGTCAGTATCTCTGGTAATTCCAGACTCTACAAACTTAGAATGAATTTATATCATCAAAAGTAAGGTAATTTTACGTACTTCCTTTACCGACCTTTTAATTAATATCCCTATGATTAAATAACACGGTTTAAGAGTTATTACGACATTTTACATCGACAGAGGATAAAACATACAAAAATGTATACTTAATATGATTTGATTATCAACGTTATAGACTATTATTTAATATAATTGACGAACGAGATGGACAAACCCGCCTGCAGGATAAAATCCTATCCGTAGTTAGATTCAAATTCAAAGGAGTAAAGATAATTTGATATTAGAGGAACATATAGAATAATATTATCATATATACTTTGCAAATTTGGCTAAAAATAATAAGATTATGGATTTAAAATATCATTATGCATAATAGTTATTGAGGTATATAAATATAGGTATAATAATAACAAAACTTTTCTCATTATAATATGATAGGTGTATGAAAAATAATAGTATAAATTAGATTTCATACGTTTTTCGATTAGACTTCACTTTTAATTGTAGAGTACACGAGTACAATAAAACCAAACTATTTAATATAGATCTTCAGAAATAATATTACGTAACCAATTACTTTTAGTCAGCTATAAATATGAGTGAAATAATATAAACTATTGAGTACCTATGTAAAGATTATCATTTTCATAATTTTATTTTATTTTTATTTTTCAATTTCGGACCTAGTTTTTTGAAGTACAAACAATGCTTCCACTTCCGTAGCCTCGTCATCCATCGTCTGTCCTGATTCTTACCACCCACCTCTATCTATTACCTTTCCAGTCACTATTATGACAAAAAGCATCACATCACGAACCTACTATGACTTTAGAGCCACGGACTATACTTCCGTTTCTAAATTCTTTCTGAGTTTTAATTGGG
>JAIPRL010003657.1:0-44876 GCA_025469235.1 Pemphigus obesinymphae | reverse complement strand
TTAGTGATAACAAATCATAACTTTGAAATATACATTCAATAATGACCATTATTATAACATTGATTATAGGAAAAAATATTCACATTTTGATAAACTTTAAAACTTAATGAACGAAGTCAATTTTTTTTAAAAATCAATTTTTTTTAAAAAACAAAATTCTTAAAATGTTTATTTTGAGTTAAAAAATAAATCTAATATAAATAAATATTTGTTTTTAAATTTTAGATGTTTACATTTAAATATAAATTAATAATATATAAATTGAAAATATTAAATAGAACAATAGTATTGCATTTTTCAGATCTTTGTTTAACATCCTGTATATTATTTAAGAGGATGATACACGTACAATTTTTCAATTAACCTGTGAAATATTCTTGGAAAAATACTGATTACCTATAGTCTATAGGTACCCAATAATATAGATGATAATATTATTTAATATTTTTATAAATGCCCTATACGTCCTATAATTAAGCCGTATAGGGTTTTGCTCATATAATGCCAAGATTTTCCATGCGATTTCGTTACTGTATAATTATTTAATTCCTTAGACCATTTTAGATAAATTTACTTATTGGTGTATAATACTGACGGATTATCTCTAAATACCTATTAGCTAATGCAAAGTCATGTATTTTTATCGTACGCGCAAAATAATAATATTTGATTATTGATTATCTTGATGGGCAGACTCTTGCACGTGTCAATCAAGTGAAAGATTTAGGTCTCCTCTATGTTTCTTCGTTCGATTTCAGACCACGTATAGATTTCATAGCGTGCAAGGCGCTAAGTTTTATTGGTTTCATTAGGGGACACTCTTCGAACTTTGACTCTCACAAATGACTTTATTCGTTATATAATGCATTAGTTAAGTCATTACTAAAATACGGTGAAGTTGTTTGGTCTCCATATACCAAGAGTGACGTGTGACGGTTTAAAAAATTCCAGATCCGTTTTCTGAACTTTGCCGGGTACCATCTAAATATTGACCATCATCCAGCGCACAATAATGCTATGAATAAATTATTTGGAATTAAGACTTAAATAACCATTATCCAAACGTCGTTTCGGTTTTTTTTTGTAATTTTACTCAGAGATTGATTGTAGGGTACATTGATGCACCCCGTTTGTTAGAGGGACGTCGCATTCGTATTCTGAGTAACACTAGGCTATAGGAGTCCTTTTACTTCTACTATATGAGTCGGACTAATTTCGCAAAAAATACTCACAAAATAAAAATAATAACCATTGCCAATAAATACTAACTAATTATTTCAACCAAGGCCACACTAATATTTCTTGTAAGTAATGTAATCACACAATTTGTTATACCTACTGCTATATATCTATTAATTATTATATTTACATATTTATATTTATATTAAATACTGGGCACATGTGGGGTGCATATGGGCTACTCTGGGACCCAAAGAGGTTTCTTCGTAATTTTTAACCATCCATTATTTAATGTAGTATGACTAACTTATATACGTTTTTTCAGATCTTAATTTATCATTGTTATCATTATTTAGATTTAAAATCTCAAAATCTCTCAATTTGTGAACAAATTTTAAATGCTTAGAAAAAAAAATATGACTAACGATTTACCTGATTTTTTTGAATATAGTTATATTCAAATACGTTTACCTGGTATTAAGTGTTTAAGTCTTAATACCTAAAATTAAACAAAAGGGTTATTTTATGAATGAAATATTACAAAGTTCAAATACTTCTAAACCACTTCACCACAATCTAAAATATATTCATATTTGTTAATTGAGTAAAGTTTAAATATTTGTCCATATTAACATATGAAATTATTTTCCGTTAACTATTTATAATGAACTTGGGGTTTTGGAATTAATTTAATTTTACTAATTTGAGTTATTTATTTTTCATGAAATAATCAAATTATTTATCTTTATTATTATTATAAATATCATCCAAAATATTTTTGATAACAATTAATATCTATGTATTGTAGGTAATATATTAATAATAAACATTTTTAACATAATCTGTGCATAATAGGATAAATAATGCTATTTTTACGGGAAAAAAACATTTGATTTTGAAAAGGTTTTGATAAATCAATAGTTGAAATATGAAAGACAAGTTGAGCCAAGATCTAAAATTCTTTGATAATATTTGGTACAAACGAATTAAATCAACAAATTTCATTTTTAATATATGATATTTATTATCTTGTTGTTTTTATATCATTCGTTAAAAAGTCATACCTATATTATAATTTTTATTTTATTTTATTTTTGTAACTAAGAGTTATTGACTTAAGTTGATTGTACCAAGCATCAAAGAATTATTATTATTTTCGAATTTTAGTAACTTATTTAATATCATTTGTGATTTTTTTTTTGAAAGAGATTAGGTATCAAAATATTAATTTTTTAGACCATGTATTTTTCAATAATAAGGCACATCTATTTTACATTTTGTAATTTGTTAAACTATATAATGCTTTACAGTAAAAAAATTATTTACCATAGTCTATTATTTAATCATTTTTATTTCTTTTCCTTTTTAAGTTCTGATAGGAGTAATTCTTACACTCTTAGTTTTAGAATGATGTTTATTTAATTTTTTTTTCGGAAACCACATTTAACTAGAAGACTTTTTTATATCGTTATACGTATATTTTTTTTCAGTATAATATGTTATCAGTATGATACTCTAATGATAATTTTTTGATACACGCGTAAGAATACAAAAAAGCCAACTCTGCAGACGTACTAAATTCACAAATTCAAAAGGCATTTTTAACAATAAAAAAAACCCCCCGGTGAGTAGAGGATGGAAGTAATTCTATGGTCGCATAGAATATTTGTTGAACAATTTATTGTATTTAAAAGCAATGATGAATCATTTATTTTGTTATAAACAATGAAATGTTTATAATTTAATATAATTTGATACTTGTCATGTATACATTTATAAATATCTGTATAAAAAAAGTAAAAATTTTAAAAACCTTGGATATAAATATATGAAAATTACCTGAGAGTAATATTTTCAATAGTGATTATAAACTTTTTACAAAATTTTAATTTATTTTGATTCAACGATTCTGAGCGGAACTCGGTGTGATATATCTACAAATCACTAAAAATTACAGTTGAAAATTTAAACATTGTATAATACCACTATAGGAGCAGAAAATATTTGGTATACATTTCAAAATATTGGCATTTAAATTTTCTAATTCATAATAATTTACAATTCATTATTTTATTTATTAATTTATTAACTATAACAATTTTATTAATTTATAAGAATTATAGGTAACAAATAATTTCGAAAATAAGTCAATCATCAGGCTACAAATTATTAATAAAATAACAAAATCAAAATACAAAATGAAATTAATTATAAACAGAATAAATATAATTTATTATAAATAATATGAAACAAATGATTAAATGATGACAAGTATCTATCATAGATATGTAAAACCAGGTGAATAGAAACACTTTTCAATTTCAAAAGTTTATATCGTTGAAAAGGAAATAAAAAAACAGTATATTATTGGTTAATGGTTATATAATATATAATAACATATATTATTATTGGTATTATAACCACTTCTTAGATTTAAATATAAAAATTGAGAAGCGGTTTTCGGTTTTTAAAAAAGGGGGTTTTAACCGGTTACCGGCTTTAAGCCCTGGTTATAAGTTAGGTACTTCATAATTGTTTTTTCAAAAATGTCAAGTCAACTTACCAAAATTTTACACAATTCTAGAACATTGATATCTAGCTAATAGATGAATGGACTATATACTTGAGCAGCTGACCCAAAACTCCGCCGCCCTCTTTTCTAGAATGAGGACAAATTTGTTTGCCGGTGATACTATGTTTATTCACACCAATATGGGCAAACACCATGCAGCTACGAAAATTCAGACCCACATCAACTTGACGTCCAAATGGCTAGCCGACTTGAGGAGCAGCATTAAGTCTGATAAAACTGCCGCCATCCTGTTCGGGGAAAAATCGACCACCAACCTTCGTCCTATCCAAATTAAAGGTCATATTATTCAATGAAGCTCTTCGGTCAAATACCTTGGTGTAAAATTTTACTTAAAACTATTTATTTGTAGGATATATTTATATGTTTCTTATAATGTCTAAATAGAAAGTCTTAAAAGTTATTTATATTATCTAAATATATGTACTTAATTAAAAAGTTCCGACATATGTAATGTATAATCTAAATACTTGAAAATATGAACGTAAAAAGTATAAAATATTATATAGGTACCTAGACGTATTTAGTTAAAATCAATAATTAATGTAAGTATATTTCAAGTAAAAATTACTTTTTCTTTAATGTAGAAGGAAATTTACCAAAATAATTGTTTTTTTTTTTATATATATATATTTTTTTTTTTTTTGTAGTATAAATTAAAAACATGTGATTACAAATTATTAAAAATAAGTTACAAAAAATATAAATTGGTTTGAAGTTAATAGGACAATTATATAACTTTTGCGGGTACCAGGACGATGTTGTTTCAGCACTCGGATTCAAAATTAGATTTTCAGTCAAGTTCTAAGTTACAAATTTCAAAATTGTGGTTAGAAATCATTTCAAATCAGATACAAAAATATAAATTGGTCTGAAGACGATACGACAATTATTTAACTTTTCGGGTACCAGGATGATGTCGTTTCAAAACCATAACAAAAAATGAAGTTTTCCGATCAGGGTATTATGTTACAAATGTCAAAATTATGTTTATAAATCATTACAAATAAGTTGCAAAAAATTGAAATTGGTTTCATCTCAATGTTCTCCTAACGGGTGCCAGGGAGACCCACATTAAAATAACGCATATGTTCTTCCAATTATTCTAATTTTATTTATAAAATGTATATAGATATATATTAATTCGGGTATATACCACGTTGTTGGAAACGCTTACGGATGGCGACTGGTGACGCATGAACACGACAGGTTTCGCCGAGAAACTAAGTATACTTAATGGACTATAGAACGAATTTTCTTTCAAAAATACATCAAAACTTCAACATGACTTTTTCTACCCAAAAAGTTTTTTTCAGAAAAAATTTAAATAAGAATTTAGTTCTTATTTTATTTATTATTAGCCCGTCCTCCCAGTTATGTTATTTATAAAATAAAGGTAATAAAATTAATATAGGTTCGTGCACAAAAGTCGCCTCAGCCTCCCAAGTATTTTTTTAATTATTCCAGTAAAACTAATTGGCAATTAGTAGTAATTGTATACAAATTCTGAAAATATTCATACAAATTCCATACTAAATAACTATTAAAAAAACGAATTTACCAAATGGGGGCATACATGGTTTCTATGGCACCGAACTCAAGTTTAAGTGCGGTAAAAAAAATTTACTGGGTATAAAATAACACCACTAAAATTTACGTAAATTTACCGACCTCAAATCTTTAGTCCTTATATACGATTAATTACTATATTATATTCATCATTTTATTCAATTGAATGCTCAGTGATAATTAAAAGGGGGTTTTGGCGTTCAATCCCTTGTCTCTGATATTATTTTTAAACTATTACAAAAATGGGTATTGAAATATAAAAAACTACCTCCTACTATGGTCAAGATTCTTAGGAACTTAAATTTGTGAAATGGAATATTATAAAAAATATAATAATAAAAACATTTGAATTAAAACACATTTCAATTTTAATGTTCTGATTTTAGAATTTAGAAAAACGAATCTCACTGTTTGTATTCGGGGTTCAGACCGGTTGCGAGTTTTGCTGTTGTTACTTTACGGAACATAACATGCGTAATATTAAATTGTAATATTGTACTGAAAAAATTGAAAAATGCTGTACATAAAGTACTATATAGAACCGATTTCCTATAGATATCATACATTCATATCAACGCCAATGTTCCTCCTCGACTATTTCTGGGAGAAAATTTCTTGATAGAAAAATATAAAAAATAAACATTGTTGTAATATTAATAGCATCCTAGGTATGCTCAGAATCTAAAAGTTGGCAAGTAGAAAACGGAAGCATTGGATACTGGTAGTGAATATTAGGGTGGTCCTTAAGTATAGAGTTTTATTTTTATTTTTAGAATTTTGAATGGGACACCCTCAGATATTGTTCCAATTGATATAATAAGAATGTATATGAAATTTGGTGAACATCGATTATGTTTAAGACCTGCCACAAAGGGTTGAAATTTTGTTTATAAGGGAGTAGTTTTTGAGTTTTTCGCAGATTTCAAACGAAATAGCGCAATTACAATAAAAAAGTATAGAACACAAATTATAGACATTTTAATATTCTAAAATAATTGTAATATGTAAAATTTGCCCGAAACGTAAACTTTCGGAATAAATTACAGAAACTTAAAATTATCCTAGTATTGCTAATATTATTTACTTTAATTCATTATTTGCAGTATATCTCATAACAAATTAGAAGTAATACAAAATATAACATAACAAAAGTTATAGTTCATTAAATGTTGTAAAAAAAAGTTTATTAAGTGTATTTTAAGAAAAAGTATAATTTAACGAGTACATTTTATTTTGTATATATTATATATATTACACAATTTAATATTACCTATAATATATTAACACATATTTTTATTCTTTATTTCATATTTTGTTTCAATGTTTCTTTTTTATGATCTGGAAATTGTTTACGATAATCATAGACGACTTGCAATAAGTATTGTTTTTGGTTTTCATCTTTTGTAATTTTGTCATAGTAATCTTCCATTAACTTTACCATTCTCTCGGCGACATCATTAGTAACTGGTATATTTTGTATCAGTCCTAAAGCTTTAATGAAATGTTCATTAGATTCCCAAATTGATGGATCTATATTTAAAAATTCAGTTTCGATAGAAAATCGTTCGAATAATTTATTAGAACTTTTACATATAAAATCTTCAATCTCTTTTATTAAAATTTCGTCGGCATATTGTGGTAATTGTATAAAACATTTGGTATTATCAGATGGAATATCTTCATTTTTCAAAGCTTTTACCATTTTTCTTTTCGTGTCAACACTTATATTTTTATCGAAAAAATAAAAAGCGGAGGATTCATGTGATAAATACCATAAATGATTGCACATTTTTTTTACAGTTATTTGTGATATTTTTTTATCAATTACATTGTACTTTAAAAGATTTTTAAGAAAATGTAAATCTTGGAATGGTGCTTTAAAAGGCAAAGGTGTGTCAAACCAAACTTTAACGTAAAGACGAACTACAAAAATACAAATACTTGTTAGAGCTATTTCTTCATGCTTAGTTAAATGGAACTGCTTACGAAATAAATATATTTTTAAACTATAAATGGCTTTAGCCATCCATCGAGCATGATGATTAGCTATATATGTATGACACTACCTATAAATTTAATAAAAAATCTTATAGGTACTTTGAATAATAATTACCTTATATATTTAAAATTAAAACTATTTGAGATTCTGAGCATAGTGATAAATGTATTGGATTTACAATGCGTTTTTTTATGTATGTATAGTGTATACACTTTTTAGGATAAAAAGAATTTTCTAGTATAGAATAAGGTTATTAATAGGATAATTGTTCTGTTGGTACTTATTAAGGTAATTTTTTGATTTTCTTTGTAGTTTTCAAAAGTGTAACAAAAAAGTAGATACCTTTTATAAAGGAAATATCACGCACATTTTGAAACCGCGTGTATATCTCCTCCGCGGGTCTCAGCCGTCTAGTAAAATATACAACAATAACTGAATGCCAGCGACTGGGCTTGAATATATACTTCGAGTATAATATGGAACTCCTGAAATTTTAAAAACGTAACTATCGAAAGTGGTCAAGATGAATCGCACGGGTTATACTAACAAAATAATTTAAATCCATAATACAAATAAATTATCATACATAAAAATATAAAATATTCAAAAAATAGTGTTTTAAGTCTAAACATCAGACTTTCCAGTCAGTCATAATTTATGAAAAAAATTCACAAAGTTAAATTGAAAATGTACCTAGTTATTTAAACTTATTTTGATCATAAATTATAATTAATTTGGATACTTATGTATCTACACATTGTCTATATTTTCCATGAATATCTCTTGCTCAGATTGTATCTGTTTGCTTTTAATTAATATTTATATTATTCTTAGTTAGTTTAGCTGCATGTAACAATTTTAAAAGTGTTCTTTTTTAGTACTAAAAAAATATGGTCCCACTAATACATAAAACATTTAGAATTTAAAAAAAAAACACATAAAATACTACATAAAATATTTTAAATAAAGTCAAACTAAACACACTTTAGCCAGTCATAATAATCCTTAAATTGGTAGGTACCTAATAATTATTTACCTAAAAATAAAACTAACTAAATAACTTAAAAACTAAAAAAATCACAATATAAAATATTTAAAGTAATTGTTGGGAAATGTATCCATTAAATCGATGACAATTTGTTTATAAAAAAGTTTCAATGTGGTTGTCAGCAAAATCTACAATTAATTGTTCCATAGCTTCACGTATTGCTATGGTATTGGTTTGCCTTACCGAACGTGACACATTATTACGGATTTAAACATTAAAATTTGTTTATTTAAGTATTATTTCAATTTAATTTGTAAACGTGTATGACTTTATTTGTATACATATATAAAATAGAACATTCCGATTTTGTAAAAGATACCTGCAATATATAAGTATAACAAGTTTAGTTTAAACTTTGAAGTTTGTATAAACCAAAACCAATCTATTAAAAATTAAAAATATTTAACATAAACATGTTGATTTTTGTAGGTATATAACTGTGGAAAGTAATAGGAGTCCGAGGGATATCAAATTGTTCCAACAGCTCTAAAGGCACATCGTCGGACGCTTTAACCAAGAAACCGTATTTTATGGGATTATGAGAATATACTGCCTCGGTAGATATTCCCAGTCTTTTACAAATTTTCTATAGTAATGCTTCAAAATCTGCATATATTGCGAAGGGCAATCGCTCTGTTTTCTCCCATTTTTCGAATTTAACTTCATCACCCTCGTCAGGCAATATCAGGAAGAATGGATTTATGCTGACCGCAGATGAGCTTGTGTTCATCTACGGCGGCTTGTCTATGCAACTTAAACTTTTTTGGCCTATCATCGAAACTAGTAAAACATCTTTTGCAGATACGAGTATATAACATACCACAATGTAGAGTTTACTGACTACGCACGAGTCGAGAAAAGTTCGATATATATGTCCAGTGTGTTTTGCCGTTATTCGATAATAATAATAGACCAAAATGTTCATGATTCTCTTGATTAATGACCTTGAGTGGATATACTTCATATGTAGAGTACTTCCTTGGCGGTTGAGAATCCTTTTTTAGTCCGTATATATTAACAGATACGTTATTTTTCTTTTCAAAAATTTTAACCTCGTCGAGAGGTGTAGGAAAAGTTAGTCCTGTAAAATCGTATTTGTTTTCATATGCTGTATAGTTGATGTTGACACGGTCTTCGTTATATCCAGTTACATGTTTAGCTAAAACTGCCTACTTGAAGCAATACTTATCACTATTTTGAGGATTTATAACTGCTCTTTTGCGAGCGATAAATGTTGGTACTGGGATAACGACGATCCGCCCATAGACGTATAGGTATATATGGATAAAATCAATCCGTCAATGTGCTTCAATAAAAAAAAAACACTATCTCTACCCATGTAGTTTTCTTCCCCTGTTAAAAGTGTTGAATATGCTTCATCACTAATATTTTGAGTTCAGTGTTAGAAAAGATTGCTCTAGTCGATTTCTTGAAAGCTCTGTTCTCGTAGAATCATCAACAATTGGTTTTTTTGTATGTAGCTTCTAATTTCAGATTGAATTTAACAGGTAAATCCAAAGATTTAAATAAATCAATTAAGCCTGATTTCATTGAGTTCAAAAACACCGGATAATTTGAAACATAGTTAACATTTTTGAAATAATACCATACGACTTTCCGTGAATGCTTTGAACCTATTTCGGTAAATCTTGATGTTTTAACTAAATGTAACCGTTTATTTTTCGAATTAATGAAATATGGCCATAGTTGAGCGCGCATCGAGTTCTGTGGTACGGTGTTAGACACCGAAAACATTTACAAGGTCAGCGGGCGATAAAAGGTATTCATTGTCAGTGGTCACACTAACTGTGTCTACCTCGTAGTGGAGGATAACGATAGACACCAATCACTATGGACAATGGTGACGGAAAAGGAGGGCCACGAGAGGTCAAAGTGCAGTGTATTGTTAGCCACGGTGGCTGGTAGCCAACATATAATAATAATAAATAATAATTTTAAAAAAGTGATAACAGATTAGATGATAAAATTAAACGTGATAAGAATATACGGCGGAAAAAAATGTATAGGGACATAGGTGCAGCGGGATATGGGCGGAGGTGCAGCAAGTGCAGCAGTGCATGATTTAAAACATACCAAAACATTCTACTTTAGTACTTAATTGTGTTGAAAATTAAGTTACTATACATTATTTATCGCCATTTGCCCATTTAAATCATATTCGTGGAAAACTTCTTAAAAAAATATGTCGTTATAAAGATAATTAGGAGGGGCTTGTTGGTAGCGCATGGTATTTGTAAAGAGGTGGGGGTTGAGAAATCTATTGTTTTTACGTTGTACCAAATAATTTACTATTATATAAGAATATAGTAAGTATATTATTATTTCATATGCTAATAAACTAAATATATAACTTATAATATAGTTACGATAATAAAATATTTATTATTTATATATATTTGATTTCGTATTATATTTTAAATATATGTCAAAAAAATTATATCTGTATATCAGTAACATGCAGAGAATTTTGAAATGAGGTGGATATTTTTCCAAAAATTGTTTAATCTCTGTATAAAAAAAAAGGTCATTTGTGTAAATTTGTCTATGAATTCAATGCAATCCAATAATTGGTCAATTGCCGTATTGTTTTCTATGTTCATTCATTCATAATTATAATTTATTATACTGAGAAATGTAGTAAAATTAATCTACAATTAAATAATTTTATTTTATAAAATATTATTATATTACATTATAAAAAAATTTAAATAAAATAATATTTATTTATTTATTAGTATTATTATTATTATTATTTTATTAAACGCCAGTTGTCAATTTCACATAATAATATATAGATATGGTTATGAGGTATATTTTAGATCTTCATAAAAGGTTTCCTTTTCTTTTTGAGTGTTCTTAGTTGGTGCATGTACGCTTACAAAACTAACATCAAACTACTGGACTCTAATGGTCATTATGGAAATTCTTGGGTTTATATCTCTAAATTCCTTTATGGACGGAACCAGATTTTTATGAACTGCAAAGCCTGTTCCAAACTACCGTTGATCGCTGCACTTTCCATAGAAAATCGAAGTATCTCCAGTATTTATCGAGCCACTATCACTCCATCTGATTTCTTGCAATGCTACCAATTTAACTTTATATCTTTCTATTTCTCACACCATACAGTTCATTGATCCCGCTTTAAATAGCGTTCGTACGTTGCAAGTCCCGAGATGCAAGGCCATTTTCCAATTCCCATTCTTGTTATCCTTAGCTCCACTATTCCAAAGCATATTATTACTTGGTTCCTGAACATATGGTTTTTTAAAGGGTAGGGTTGTTAGCCCTACACCCAACCCCCAACCTAGAAGACCAGATTACCCCAGTCGATAAAGACTGGGGTAATGGCTATTGCAGTACCCGAAACTGGATATTGGACGATGGGGACGCCACTTTATGCCAAACTATTTAGCCAAGCTAAATAAGCCTTATGCCAAGCTATAATAAGCCAAACTATTTATATATATATACGTATTTTTTTTTTTTTTTTAAGTTGCTATATAAGCAATTTAAAAATAGAAATGCAATAATTTAAAAATATACCCGTACCACATTTTATCATTGTGTAATAATGATATTCCTGTCAAACAGTTATATAAGACAAATAAAGTTGTGGAACTTCAGAAAGTCGGATTACAAATCTAAAAACAGATTTTAATTTATCGACCTATCTTCTTGAGATCGATTTTAATGATAAATTACATGACCAAAAATTTGTCTCGATCAATCCATAGTAGACAAATCGATGAACTCAAAACTTTTTTAGAATTGAAATCTGACTTTCCTAAATTCCACTATTTTATCTAGCTTTTAGATGTTTTTTATTGTGCGATGTCTTCTTAATAAAATTATATAGTCTTCATTTATTTTGTACTTAAAAGTTGGTAATTATATTATTGGATATAAAAATACATGAATATAAATATTATAATATTAAACTACAATATGTATAATATAATCGTAGATAGGGATTCATGTTAATCGATATTTTGGTAAATAATATTTTTTTTAGAAAAAAAAAACTTAATTGTTAATATCATTTTATATTTTATGGTAAGGGTAGATTTTTTTGTAATTGGTTTTACAATTATGTATATTTTATGCCTCGATGCACATTTTCGTGTAAAAAAAGTAGAGCAGGAGTTTTAGAGGTCATTTTACGGTTTTCCTAGGAGTTTTCTGAAGTGTAAGAGAAAGGTTACCTTTTATAACGGAAAATGGTTATAAATGGGAAAATAACAAATAAAGTTGTCATGATTGTGCCAATTTTTTTTTTTTTTTTAATAATACATTTCATAAAGTGATAAAATAACATTTTTAATTAGGTAAGTAAGTTTCGAAAATAAAATTAAGTGTTTTTGAAATTAAATTATACAGGTAACACGTTAAACATTTAAAATGCATATAAGAGAAAATAATAGGTATTCAAATTATTAACAATTGAAATTTTTTAAAAAGAAAAATACTCAAGTTCATTATTCGTATTAAAATTCTATGAAGAAACAATATAGGAAAAAAATTCTGAGATGCTTTCCGAGTATAGAAATGTCTGATAGAAAATGTATTGTAGTTGGTATCTTAAAAAAGTCATTTTTTTGATTTTTCGAAAAGTGTTTACTTTTTTTTAATAAAAAGGACCTGTTTAAAATCTAAAAATACTATCATATTACCAAAATTCGCCCAAAAGCGTTTTTGAAATACAATAGTTTATTATTTATCATTTTTTTTTTATTTTAAAATAATAATTGTACACTATCCTGTTCAAGAGGAGATGAAGGGAGAGATGAATGACAACAAACTTTTATGATCTGTATTAGTCGACTTTATTAATTTCTTCCTCCCCCCACCACCCATTGAGTTACGATTTTGTAGTTACTCGTGCAATTTTACTCAGACTTAATCATAAAAAAAGGATAGAAAATTTAAATCAAATTTTACATGTAGATACTTACATTTATTTCATATCATTAAAAACCGGAATAGAAACTTCGGAATTTTATTTTTATAAAATTGGAACCGGTGTAACAGCCGATTGATACCTCTTTGAAATTTATACCCGGGGATATAAATTGCCCGAAGTAATAATCGCCCATTGTAGTGAGCGATTAATACCCCCTCCCCTTTGTAAATTTTTACCGGTAGGTAAAATTCGCCTCAAATGCCCGGACAGCAATGTTTTCACAAAAAATATTTCCAAATTCCTGTAAACTCAATAATGTTTCAGAATCCATTACAGAAACATAAAAAATAATATCTAAATGATATGTAATCAATGTTTATTTGTTATCATAACATTAATATAATGCCTCTCATGCTACTATATAATTAGCGTCAGAGAGCGGGACAGCCCTTACAATCGAAGCTGCAGCATCAGACAATAAAAAATTGAGGTAGTGAAATTTCTGTGTATTCGAAAGTCGAAGATTATCATGGACTATAATGATGTAAAAGTATCCCGATAGAAATACAATTTTAACAGTTCACTATCAAAAGAAGACAATTGAATCTTAGGTAATTACGATCATATATCTATCAGTATCTATGCGGTCGATATCTAAATTCACGCCGAAGGATTTAATTAAATATATACTTCCCATTAAAGTGATTTCAAATGGTACATATGCCTTTTTAAAATCATCTTCCTGTTGCAATAGAAAAAGTTGATTCAGTATTCAATCGTGTTCTGCGTAGAAGCTAGCTAACAAATTATCAATTTCACGGAATTGAGCTATCATAGGTATCGCCGAGGAATTCATTTCAATTGTAGAACTTGGTGACACAACAATATCAAATTGACCGACAATATGATCGCGTTTTATAATGCTACGGTTTAATGTCCGCTCAGCATGTTCTATATCACCAGCACTAAGACTAATTTTAAAGTAAATGTGATTGATAGATTACAGAAGGTATTATAATAATAATATATACCTAGGCAGAAAACGTGATTAATAATCGTATTGTTTGTAAACTAATTTTGGCGATTGTGTATTTCAAGTTCAATTCAGAAATAGTAATATTGATATGCAATTTCACGGTCAGAGTGAGGTAGATAATGTAATACACATTAATTAATAATATATTTTGATTATGGGGCATCAATAATTATTTATCATATAAGCCGGTCAATATGTAGATGTAACAAACATATAAATTAGTTATAGGTATAATCAGGGAAATACTTTTAATTAGGTACTATTAAACTTATTGATTATTTATCGTTTGGCAATTTTGACCTTATTATCAAAAACACAACGATATGACGGAGGCACTAATATATACAGGGTAGGATGGTATTTTACCGGTGGAAAATATGAAAACAAAATTTTTTTTAAAAAAATGGAATATCTGAATTTATTTTAGATTTAAGTTTTATAATTTGGGATTGGCAATTCAATTTGTTTCAAAGAACCAGATGTTCACGCTTCAAATCCTGTCGAATAGGGGATTTGAATGCGTAGAATATGATGAATAGAGTTCAGAAAAAGTTTAAAGAATCGTAACAAAATATGGTTAAAAGAATAGTAAATTCTAATATTTTTTGGTACATATATCACACTACAAAACTTGCTTTCTAATTACATAAATTTGGAAATACTTATTAACAAATTACATATATATTTAAAAAAAAAAAAAAAAAATACATGCAAGAACGTACTGAAGCAACCTCTAGATCGAATGGATATTAAAATGACGTTTAAATTACCACAACGTTGTTGCCGGGTGATCGCGTTAACTTATCACTGATACTGATGTGATATGCCGTAAAAATCACGACAATTGAATTTTGCGACACCGCACACGATTTATTTGGTCTTAACACGGGTTAGCTTAACGCCGTGTTGAACCAGGACGACAAAACTGACGAAATTGAGGTTGTGGTAACTGCAGTATCATGTAGCAGTACGCGTACAGTCACTATTATATCCGAAACCGAACTGAGTGTTGCGGCAGAGAATTAGTGATAATCGTCGCCACACGCAAAACGGGTATTATGATAAGCCTAACAAGGCTGGGCAAGTTAACGATATTTTTTAACTCGTTAAGTTAAGCTAATTAAAAATAATATAAGTTAAGTTAAAAGTTACTCGTATGTTTTTCATTTCATCAATTTTAAAGTTAAAAGTTAACGTTGAAAAAAATGTAACTTAACTTAGTTAAAATTAAAAATTTCTTAATTAGGAAAAAAATTCAATATGCCTATAAATGGTAAAAAAGGAAAGTTTTTCTTTACGCTCAAGAAAACTACTGGGGACTTCTGCCTGAAAAAATATATCCATACAAAAATAAACATAAAACCCATACATAAATCAGAAATTATTATTATTATTATTATTATTATTATTATTAAAATATTACCTACATTATTGTTTGATTCATACTAATGTTTATGTAAAATAAGCAGTACCCATTAGTTCAATATTATATTTTCTATACTGGGTAGACATAAATACCAGCCTTCGTATAGTTAAAAAGACTGAGCTCAACCCAACATGGAAAATTAGCTGTAAATATAACCATTATTTTTCGTATTACATTTTGAGCTAAAAACAAAACAAATGTTGAACCTTTAATAATTATCTTTAAAAGTTATAGATTTTTGTATAACCTTTCATAGAAAAATGAAAAGACTCGTTACTAAAAAAAATGTAACTAGGTACGATAACCACGAGTCACAGGATTTCCCTACCACATTAGTAGGCATAAACATAGTTATTTGGTAAAAATTTATAATCAATTAAAATAATTAAAAAAATAGGTATTGACTATTTTTAAAACATTTATTATTATTATTTAATATTTATTACCTTGCAAAACATTGATAATACAAAATTAACAATGGTATACACGCGGGTAGGTATACACATAGCTATATTATAGTAGCTGTAGATAACTTCCTATTCTAGAAATAATTAAATTTTTCATTGTAATTTCGTGAACGGCCAACGTCACGGACTCACTGGGTGTGCGTGAGTGGTGATAGATTCTTATCGATTACGTGCATCTTATTGTAGGTAGGTATACATACTAAAATTGCATTTAGATACTGAAAAGTAATATCCTCATTCAAAAATTTGCATTGTTATTCGGTCAAAATTTAACTTAATTTAGATAATTTTGTATAAAGTTGACTTGAAGTTAACACGTTAAGTTAAACATTAGTTTTGAAATAAAAAGTAACTGGTTAAGGAACTTAATTAAAATTAACTTAATTTTAACTCTTAACTCGTTAGTATCCAAGTCTTGAAGCCTAAAAAATTGCGACTTCAGAACAGATTTATTAATTTTTAAAGTTTTATTAATAAACAGAAAACAAGATTTATATGATATATTTAAGCCAATTATAAAGGATACATTTTCTGTAATTTAATTACCTATTTATTATTATTGTGTACAATCACTGTCCTAAAACAATGAAGTAAAAGTACATTTTATTAAATTTTTAGATATTCGAATACGTATTTTAAATATTATATAGTATAATTATAACTAAATAGTATAGTAAAACTAATATAATATATAGGAAATAAGTAGGTAAGCTTGTGACTTTTTCCATAATAAAATATTAGTAATTGATAATTTACAGCTACAAATTTATTTTTATTATTTAAAATGTTGAAATGTTAAATTTTGCATGAATTGTAATTTATTTATTTTTTTAATAATTATTGAAATAAATTTGGGGGCTTATGACTTATACTAATTGCTATAGGTAACAGTATAAGATAATATAATTTAGGTTCATTATTCATACATATTTATTTAATTTATAATTTTAGATTCTGAAGCAACCTATTGATTTTACAATGAAGTTTATTTATTCATTTTTTTTTTTGTATATATATTTTTACCACAAAGAGCCGAGAAAGAGCTTTGGATTTGATATGATATCGACTCTAGATGGTAACCTATACGCCTATACATAATATTTTTTTTGAATTTTTCAGTAGTTTCCTTAGGTAAAAGGAAAAACTTCCTTCTATATATGGTGTATATAGTCATATACTGTATACAAATATATAATGTATACATATATACATTATACATATATACCTACACATCAGGGGCGGGTCTAGCATTTTGGCATTTTAGACCCTCCCCCCCCAAAAAAAAAAAAAAATCGAGTCGATAACCTTTTTCGTTTCTTATTAGATGCCATAGATAACCACTATAACCACAAAGCACTTTAGTGTGATAATTGTAAAACTGAAGTAGGTATATATATATTTTATTTATTTACTTTTATTATACAGACAATTTTAAATTTTTTAGCAATATTTGAAGAGGACATGGCCCTCTGCCCCCCCCCTTAAAGCCACCACTAATACATACAAACATACATGTTGTTGCGGCCTGAAATTACATATAATAATTAAGTTCATAGTAATTAATTATCTAATGATAATTATACCGACGTATCGGCCGATCACAATCGCACACGCACGTGTTATCTTATTTTATTAGCTATATTATTGTACACGATTTACGTGATATTATTCGTAAAAAGTGTTTTTTTTTTTTTTTTTTGTGGTTGTAGTTTTGACTCTAATAGTCGTGTTCTACTATATATTTATACGCTAACTGCGCGAATCGAGTACGAATATATAATTATGCCTATATACTTACCCGGGTAACAGTTCGAATAGTAAATAATTTACATAATATTTTTATTGATAAAATCCTTCATATTGTTACCTGACCGTTACCAATTATTATTATATTATTTGTATTATATTTTGTGTGTGTGTGTGTTAAATAATTTATATAGGTTTTGGGCAGTTGCAGCTAGCCAGTTTGCGCTCCACGAAATTGTGAGTCTTTACTATTATTTATGTATTTATTTCATAGTTTTTGAATGTGAATTATTGATCACACCAGGACACATACCTATATCGTTACTGTTGAACCAGAAGGGTTATTTATTTATTTATTCGTTGTGTCGAACAGGCAAATTCGTATTATTTTATTGTTTTTCTACATTTTTCTGTGCAGCTGTAATTTATTATTTTTTTTTTTTTTTTTTTGTTTTTAATTTAATTATTATATTAGTTACCAAATTTCGCCTTATTATTTCATATTTAATTTACTCTTTTTCTATAGTTTATAAGTACGCATAAGGTGCGCGCGTAGTATTTTTGGTGCCTTACGCTCTCAGCCCGTATACATAATATATATATATATATATATATATATATATATTATATATATTATATACATATATACTATATATATAATTTTACCTAAAAACTATCTACTAGTATACGGTGTATACTAACGTTTTTAGATTCAAGTGATTGCAATTAGCCTGCAATATTATAAAGTGGTTTGTATTTTATTATATTTTTTTACTACTAGAGTATAGGTACGATTTCTGAATTATTGTAATTTAAAAAAATGTGTATTTGGCTAAAATAGAATGTTCGGATAATATTATGCTGAAATATTATAATGTAATATGATGAGTTAATACCACACCGAGCTCCACTCAGAATCGTTTTTTATCGAAAGAAATGATTTAGCATTACATTCAAATTCAATATATCCACCACCAGTATACCCTACTGAACGAGCGAAATGCTTCCATCATTATACGAAAATGTTTATGTTTAAAAAAATGCTTTTTGTAATGATGTTAAGACATTTAATGAATATTGTAATAAATTATATGATGTTAAAATGTTTTTTAAGCTTGATGGTTTTCTTCCAAATCACCATGTCTTTAGAAAATTATTAAATCTTTATTTTACTTTCTAGAAATGTTTTTAGAACATTTGTTTTTTTATTTACTGAGATTAGTATACCAATATACGTACTTTTATTTTTAAAACAATTTGCCTTATGACTTTTTAACGGCTTTTAATCTAATTTTATTCAGCTGTGAAATAATAACAAAGCTTAAAGTTTATTTTAGATAGTGACAGCCGATGAAAATTAATAACATCTATAATAGTATATAGTTAAGTCTAAAGTTTATTTTGAATAATGATTATCGTTGAAAATCAATAATGAACGTACCTACATTTGAAGTTTACTAGGCAAAAAACTTAGTGAAACACAAACTTTTTTTTATAACGATAGAAGTACGTTTGAAAAAAGTCCTGGTTGTGACACGCATATAATATATCCTATATATATTGCACCTAATTTTATACGTCATTAATAATAAGTAACGATCAATTAAGAGCGAATCTCGTATTTACCATTTTTCATCTTTTGTCGTTGTGATTTGTGAATACGAACTTATATTGATTAATTCACATACACCGTATAAAATATACTATCTAAAGTTTTATATCATTTTTAAATAATTTGGTATATATTGATAAGTCTACAAAATTAACAAACGAAAACTTAAATAAAAACATTATTTTAGTACGTACCTGTACGTAGAATTAACTATTGCGTTGGTTACATATTTCTCAATAAAAATATAATATCGATTTAAATTGTTCACCATATAAGATATTAAATTTGAAATACATCATGATAGTAACATTATTTTCAAGTATAAATCATAATAAATAAAAAACAATTCAGAACGATGTTTAGATTTAAAAAATGCTTACAAATGTTGTATATTTAAGTTCTGTTGTTTTATAGACAGTTTCGTCTCTTAAGAATTTCGAGATATTATCAATATTCAATATACTATATTATATAGTTACAATAATATGTGATTATCTACTACTATGTATTATAATATCAAGTGTTTTGATACCTAATAGAATACGAAGAAAATCGTCCAAATAAATCCAATTTTCAAAAAATAATTATAGAATACCAAATGTATCTTAAAGCTACTTTATCATACATTTTCTCAAATTTTTAGCAAAAAATTTTCAAATAATACAAAATTGTATCTAAAAATATCATTGTTTATTCGTGAAAATGATAACTTTCCTTAAAACTCGAACTTTCAAGTTTCAACACTTATAAAAAAAATGTGACTAACTACTATCATGGAAATACCATCAATTCTTTGAAATACAAATATTTGAAACTAGGTAGGTACTTATAATTATTTTATATACAAATTATTGAATCTACTTTTATTTTTTTATATTTTTCATTACAGTTTTATTATAATCTATAAAATTTAATTAAATCACTAGGTAACTTAATTATAAATTAGAAACGTACGCGCCATAATGAAATGATATCGTTTTTTCGCAGTTTTCAATATTATTTGAAAACATTTTTCTCATGACGGGAGGAAGGGAGAGAATAATGACCTGTGTCATCATCTATATCGAATATTCGATATATACAGGGTAAATACATAAAATTATTGAAGCATTTTGTACCGAGTGAGTATACATACATACTACCTACTACAAATAATGCAATATCGTAAAATCAATAAATTTCTGCAGCAGGTTATGTTTATAATTTTAAATTCTTACTGAAATAATATATTTGAAATTTTAATTAAATATTTTACGTATTTATGTCGTATATATAAATAAAAATGAAAAATATTTATACATATAGCTATTGCAAAACGGATTGTGAAAATTAAAATTAATTATAATAAATCATTCTTATTTATTATTGAAAAATATAACTCGGGTGTAAGAATATTTATAGTTATTAGTATAGTTGTTATATTATTATAATATTATACCTAGTTATTATTAAGGATTAATAATAATAATAATAATAATGATAACACGCGTTATTCATACACGCATGTACAAATGCAATGTTTTTAATATTCAATTTAAACACAATATTATTATAACATATTATATGGAGTAAAACTTGAATGGAAATAAAATCTACCTGAGATTTTCGTACGTTTAGAATATTACTAATTTATTTATTTATTTATTTTTTTTTTTACTTTTTTTTTAAATCTTGTTCATTTTCAATTGTACGGATGTCTGTAATTCGACTAATTGACGTTTTTCTCGTTCTATTTTCACGTCTTACCCCGGTCATTTCCCCATATGGTAAAACGTAACTATACCTATACCTACATTTTTAAAACACACGGGTCAATGAGAGGAGAAAAAAAAGTAAAAAAAAAAGAATTTATTTACGCTGTGTCTCTCGCCTGTGGTGTATTATGGTTCTAATTTATGCGAACCAGAATGTTGGCGCCTCCGTGGTTTGATTTACGACGGATTTATATTTAAGGGCAACCCGATCTCATTTCGAATCGTGGGCGAACCACTTCTGCTGAGGCGTATGCACATAACACTGTATAGTCACCTACCTATAATAATATCTGCCGCAATCGTTTAAATCATTTGGATTTTTCCTTTTATCATTATTATTATTTTTATATATTTTTTTATTTGTTTTTTTTTTTTTTTTTTTTTTTTTACATTTTTAAAATTGCCAGACACTCGAGGCCGTTGTTATTATTATTATTATTATTATTTTTTAAATGTTCAAAATTCTGTGAACCTTGAATATAATTCCAAGCGCACGTTGCGAAGCCTAGCATATGTGCAACGTATAGATATTGTAGATATGTTTATATAAATATTCCTATTTGCAATGAATATTATAATAATTAACTTTGATAAAACGAAGGAAAAAAAAACACGTACCTATATCGATATATATTACTGCAAGGCTCCTTGAACACACATTGATTCTGGCAGTGATCCTCATACCTACTTTATTAGGTATGTTATCAGCATTTTTTGAAGGTTGGGCAAGTTGCTTTGTTTTTAGTAGACGAATTAGTTAAAAATAAATAAATACCAAGTCAAGATAAAAGAAACGTTATAATTGGGCAGCAACAAACATCTATAATAACCAAGTTAAATCATCTAATTATACTATCAATTTAAAAAACTAGTGATTAATTATTGAATTTTTATCTAATATAAAATATTGAGAAAAATGATCATAAAACATTAAATGATCAATATTTTTACCGTCTGTATGAAGCATAAAACATATTACAACCAGAAAAAAAAAAAAAAAGAAAAAAGCTGAAAAACATTTTAAAAAATAATGAAAATATCAAATGAATAATTATGTGAAATAATTTTTTAAGTAACTTAACTATATAAAAAAGTAACTCGTTAAATTAAAAACTATTAAAAAATTATCTTATAACAAATATAACTTGACTTTTAACTTTTAAACTTGTTATACTGCCCGACTTTGCTTTTGATATATAAACATATCATCCTTATCTATATGCATTTATTAATAAAGCATCAATAATGCATAAGAGTCAACTATTCCCGGGACACAATAGTAAATAGGTAATATTTTAAATCAACATTTTCTTGAAAACTTTTCAAAAAGTATACCTAATAATGTATTAACAATAGATGTGATGACAAAATAATTTTTAGTTCAGAAAATTAAAAATTAAAAAAACCATTTAAAACTTTATATTTCAAAAACATTTTTAAAATGTTATATTACAAATTATTCTTAAACGTTGACTTTTTGGATCAAATATTTAAAAATATTATTGGACTTTCAGGAAACGATTTAAGATAATTTTTTTTCTCGGTTTATAGATATAACTAACAGAAGTAGGTACATCTAAAACGTATTTAATTTGAAATATTACTTGATTTTTCATAGTAAATCAGCGAATATTTTTGTTTGCTTGATTTGTGGTACGCACGGACAACTTAGTTGTTGAAATACGCATATGCAAAATAAAAGTGTATAATATTGTGACATCGGGTATATAATATTATAATAATATCATACAAAGTATACTAAATTATTCACAATTGATTAACCAATTACATTATGCTATTGATATATTGTTACATCATAATATTTTCTTATATTTTTTTTTTTTTTTTTTTTATATAAAACGCGTTCAAAACTGGTAATACGCCCAACGAGTTTGGAATTTGAGACTCTTAGCTGAGAAAGGACACTATTGACTTTACAATGATGTTTTATTTGTTCATTTTTTCTGTGATCAACTTTCCGACCGGAAAGAATCCATTATGAATTTTGGAAGTGTGTATACTATCTATATATAGCATTGGTTCTAGATGGTACTATTTGGACATAACATTTTTAGATTAGTAGTTACTCTAGTAGATTTTTTAAGCATTAAGAAAAATTCTTAAAAAATAAAAAATACATTTTTTTTATACGGTTTATATAAATACGATTTATAAGTACATGCGCTTATATGATGAATCGACCTATTATTATTGAAGGAGGGTAGGTTTCAATTTGTATTCAACGCCAAAAATAATAATAATAACGTACAATTTATAAATTGAATACTAATGCAACTTGTCATAATGCATTTAAAGGAAAATCAAATCTCGGGTGAAGCCATTAAGTCAATATGCATATTGTAATATTCTAACCGACGAGCGAGATGGCTCCCTGGAGTTTTATTTTTTTTTTTATCTGTGAACAACTTTTTGATCAGAAGGAATCGAGTAGAAGTTTTGTTTTGGATCTTAACGATAGCAAAATGATTCTAGTTGGTACTTTTGAGAAGTGATATTTTACTCTCAACACAAAAAAAAAATAAAAATTAAATACACTCCGTTCAGAATGATTTTTTTCTTTTATCAAATGTAATGATTTATCATTTCTTTAAAATTCAATATACCAATCATCAGTATTTCACCTAACATACGAAGTTATACTCCCATTCCTACTGACACGCTACGAGCAAGTTTCTTGCACTCAATACTGATCAGACTTTTTTTATATTATTGTGTTTAAAAATATTTAAGAAATAATCGTATCTAATGCTAGAGTGACCATACGTTTCATTTTTGCATTGTTATCTCGACAAATTTTAAACTAAACACATTTTATCCCACATTTAAAAGTGGGATCAGATTTTTCTTTTTATCGTGGATAGATTACGAATGACTTTTTTTTATTATTATTTTTGATTAAATACCGTTTTTAAAGCGAGTTGAGAACCTTTTTGGCAGAAAATTATTATGGTTGACTTCTTTGTATTGTTGTCTCGTTTTTTAATTGATTTTTTTTAATAGTCACCCTAATCTAATCGTTATTTTATCAATTATATTACTAAACTAATTTATCATAAAAATTAATATATTAGTCTGCAAAGAAATAATATTAAGAATTATTTTTTTCTTTTTATCTAGATAAAAAATATTTATATTTTATGTTTAAATAAATAAATAGTATACATTTTAATTATACTTTATTTTTAATTAGATATTTTTTTGTCATTTATATTTTATCTTCATTTAGATAAATTTTAAGTTATCTATGCTTAACACAGTTCCAAAATAATATGATACATTTTTTTTTCTTTCTGAAATTGGATCAAAAATATTAAATTTCAGTGTATATTCGTTGAGTATTACGTTTATATTGAATTGTTATTAAATAATATTGTATACAATATTTTAAAATATTATACACTATAATATATTGGTGTCGGATTATAAATCCTTAATTTTTTTTATCCATATAATATATTAATTATATGGCTTTAGAAATACATAATAAGGAGTATGAAACTGGAATTTCGAATCACCTTTAAAATATGTATAGCATTAAATTAATTCAAAATAATTTAAAATTAAACTACCTATATAGGTACCTATCACCTACCTATAATTGCATGCCGAAATGGCCAAAACTACTCATATCTGGTTTGACTTGGATTATCAATAATAATTCAGCTACTTTTACAATTATAACGATATGATATTTTAACTGCAATAGAAAGGTAAGTGTGATAAATATTAATATATTAGATAGCTGATAGTACTCGGACAGGTACAAAACACAAGTAGAATAAAAATCGTCACAATACAATATTTAACAAATAATTAAAACACGACCGATAAAAAGATCGAGTAGCTCGTTAAAAAATAATATTAGTACGTACTAATGTAACACGACCGACTAACAATAGAATAATGTGTAATGAATGTATATTTTCCTGCAGCAGAATAAACTTACGGCCCGCAGGCCATATGTGGTCCGATTATAATTATTATTTGTATTATTTATAACGTTATATGTTTTATTTAATTGTATTGAATTAATAAATTATTTATTAGGATAAAATATAGGTATGATAGGTACCTATTATATACTTATTATAAAAAAAAATCATTATTTAAAATAATTAAAAATACTGTAGAAATAAACCAGTATAGTAAAAATACTTTTTAACAGTATAAAATATTTATGCTTTAGGTGTGTTTTGTTGGTAACAGAAAAAAAACAAAGGTAAAAAAAGCAAAGGAAAAAAAAAATGTAATTATTACTTATTTATTTATTTATAATAATCAAACGGGGTAAAATCCCAAATTTAGAGGTAAGTACATTATTATAAATGTTTATAAAATAAAAAGTTAACTGTCAAGTATATTAGGTATTCTTCGTAATTTATATATAATTATATATATAGTTTATACGTATTAAATATTAATGTATTATGATATTTATATATAATATATATATATCACAAAAATAATGTCATTTTGATTTGGAATCAAAATATATAATAGGCACTATATCAACCTATATTTTATAATGTAAATTCGATTTGAGGCTGCAGTTAAAAGAAAACGTCAATGTTATTATCTGGGAAATTAGTCCAAATGTGTATAAGTAGTATAATATACCTCCCTACCTAATAAAATATAATGTCGATGGACATTTTTCTAATATCTCCGACGAGTATATGTTTCAAACAATTATTGATGAATGTTCTAAGCACCATTTATCTCCCGACCCGACAATTATTATTCATTTGGATGTTTAAAAAGCTTCCATACACGATTTGAAATTAGTTTTAGAAGATACTATTAACATTAAAGGCTGTTATTTTCTCTTAACTCAGTTGGTCCATTATAAATGACAACAACTTGGATTGGAAAACAAACACCGAGAAGATTATGATTTTAGTATTTTTTATGGCGAATTGGATAGTTTGGCTTTTTTACCAATTTCAGATATTAAATCAGGAATGAATTACATTAAATCAATTATTCCAGATGAAGCCATTGACTTATTCTCTTATTTTGACACATATTGTTCGGGTACATATAGAAGAATAGGAAACATACGAAGGGAAAATAATATGGCTATTAAGCTAAAAAATATTCCGCCTCAATTTCAACCAGTCCTTTGGAATGTTCACGAAAGCACATTAAATGATATTAACCGGACAAATAATCAAACAGAAGGGTTTAATAACTGACTCAGAAATTTAATTAACTACTAACATCCGAATATATGGACATTATAAAAAAAAATACAGTTAGAAGTAGCATTAGGTCAATTAAAACTATAACAACGGCAAATTGGTACAGTGCAACTAAAACAAAAAAATATAATTTATCAAAAAAAAAACCAAAATATTAAAAAATTATAAATGGAGTACAATAATGGAGATAATTTTTTAACCACCTTTACGTATCAAATAAGGTCATTATGATGCAAATTTGTATTTATATTCAAATTTATTGTTATTATTATTATTATTATTATTATTATTATTATATTTTTTTAATATTTAAAAAAAAATTTTATTATTGCTATTTTCACTTAATTTTTAAGTTAATATTTAACATTAAAAATATTATTCATACGTATACAACTATAAAACTGCATTTTCATCTTATTTTTTTCTCGTTATATAATACCCACAATAATACTTTAGTATCTGCAGATACTTCAATACTTAACTGTTGCCATTTTATTTTATAAATATTTAAAATAATGTACCTATAAATTGCATTTTTTTTCTTTTGCTTTTTTCAGTTATTTTTTTGCCTTTGCTTTTTTTCCTTTATTCGTTTTGTTAGTTGCGTTTACATTTTTTTTTTTTTATTTATTTAAACACATTTTATTTTTTTGCATATATGTATACGTATGTATGTAAAATGTACATAATGATGTGAAAAACGCCTTTAATAGTGCATTCTGGCCGAAGATAATAAACGCCTTGAGACGCAAAGAAGTTCCCCAATACCTTCAAAAGATAATCAGTGCATATCTGTCCGACCGCAGTACCAATGTATTTTGATCTAGTGGTGAGGTGCGAAATCATGAGGTAAGGTGCGGCGTACCCGATTTGTGCCAGGTATTTTATAACGACCTACTGGAAATCGGTCTTCCGGTAGATGTCGAGTTTATTGCGTACGCGGATGATGTGGCGATCGTGGCTACGGCAAGGGTGCCACATATTTTAGAAGAGAGGCTGGAAGAGGCTTTGCTTTGCTTATCAAGTGGATGAACAACAATGGTGTGGAGCTCTCTGTCGGCAAGACGGAGACCATTGTACTAACAAACAGGAATGTCCGCAATAGTGATCTAATTATCAATTCGGTCTTGGTCTTGCAGTCTTGGTCTTGGTCTTGTAAAAATGCAAAACCAAGACTGTACTATAGCTAGCAAGACCAAGACCAAGATTTTACTATTTCATAGCAAGACTGAAATAAAAATGTATGCAAGACCAAAACTGGGACCAAGACTTATAATGCAAGGCCAAGACCACGACGAAGATTGACTGCAAGACCCTTGCAAGTCTTGCTTTTAAATAAAATAAAAATTAATGAATTAAATATATTATTAATTGCATTTTTTTCTTGGTATACATTATTTAAAATTCCACACCAAATCTACAGATTTCTCGTAATGCAATCATCAATATCCTATTGTAATATTTTTGGAAATGATTATCGTTTATCGAATATACGGGTAAACAGATATTCTACTATTTATTGAAAGTTCGGTGTTATCGAAAACAGTCAACTACACAGGTATCTACCTAATTATTTTTTGTGAACGGAGGGGGAAATTACCCGCATTGCTCCCTGTATTCCCCCTTGTGTACGTATAAATAAATTATTTATTCTTATTTATAACTTTGGTAAAAAAAAAAATCAAGACTGCAAGAATTTTGCAAGACCAAGACCAAGACCAAGACTAAGTTACCAAGACCAAGATCAAGACCAAGACTGATTTCTACTGAATCAACAAGACTGAGACCAAGACCAAGGTCTTGGTCTTGCTTTGTGCATCACTAGTCCGCAACGGCATGGTCGTCTAATTCCAGGGGCATCGGTTTGAATCCAAGCCAAGTGTCAGATACCTGGGCATTGAGGTTGACGTGAGGATGAGATTTGCGAAGTACGCTGAACTGGCAGCCGCTCGAGCAGCTGATGCACACAGGCAACTACTAACCCAATTCCAGAGGCTCCCATCAGAAGACCAGGAAAATATTGGCTAGTATAGTTACATCCCGCTTGCTGTATTACGACGCACCATGCTTCGTGCGGCGTGCTGTTACCGCATGGTATCATACGAAGCCGCCGCGATTGTTTCAGACATCCCAACGCTCAACTCACTCTCGAAAGAAAGAACAAACGTGTACAGTGGGATGGACGCTGAGATTGCTCGCAAGAGATTGCTCGAGGATTGGCAATAAGTGTGGACAATAGCAGTAAATAGTCGTTGGATGCACAGGCTGATAGGTGACGTCAGAACGTGGCACAAAAGGAAGCACTGTGAAATGACGTTTCACATGACACAGCAGGTGCATGGTGCACAGATGCTAACGGGACATTGAGTGCTTTAGTGCATACTTGAAGCGTTTTGGTAGGTCTGAAACCGACGCCTGTGCGCAACGCGGCGTTTCTCCTGACGATGCGAAACACGCTGCATTTAGATACGATGCGTGGCAACGTTGGAGGATCGAAGCGTGTGTGTACCTCAAGATCGAAAACCTCACTTTAGAGAATTTCATGAATGTGGTGCTAGAGCTTTCAGCAGCATGGACAAGAGTAGAAAGGCTGCTTTCGAGAATCATGCGCATCAGAGAAACAGAGGACAGGGCGAGGCAGCAGCTCCAACGTTCAAATTAAATTAAGTTGTTATTTGTTAAGTATTGTTTGTGTATCTATTGTGTACTTATGTATATATAATTTAAGAATTAGCTCTTAAGAATAGCTTGTGTTATCACATTATTTTGTTTCCGTTAATAAACGATATGGCAATGGGCTAAGTAATGCCTCGGCGGTGCGGACCCTTGTTTTTATATAAAAAAAAAAAAAAATGTATGTGGGAATGTGTGCATGCATGGTATGTATATATGTATGTATGTATGTACGTATATTGTATATGTATGTATGTATGTATGTATGTATGTATGTATGTATGTACGTATATTGTATATGTATGTATGTATGTATGTATGTATGTATGTATGTATGTATGTATGTATGTATGTATGTATAACCTATATATTATACATACAAAATACGCGTATTTTCGTGATTAACCAAGTTATGTTATTTTGTCTTATCTATAAGCAAAAATCATAACCATTCCATGTGATCGGTTATATATTATTGAAACCAAAACTGATTGAGTAACCAACGTACATTTGGTTAATCACATCCATTGTCTCATTCAAATACCAGAGATAATATTTGTTGAAAAATTTACAGCGTGATTGCTCGTGTACCATCCGACGGATAATGAACACATGAATAAATATGTGAAAATATTGGATTGCGTGATTTTTTCGTGTTTTTTTTTTAGTTAATTTTTAATATTGCATGAATAAATGATTTTGATTTATATTTGTGAAATATATAAAAATGTATAAAATTATAAAATTATAAACATTATAATATAAGTATATTTTATGTACATAATTACAAATATTGGATTTAAAATTGAAATATTTAAAAATTTAGCTATATTTGCTGTATGAGTATGTATATGTACCTATATGTATTTATATATAAATGTGTACTACATAACATAAAATACGACATTTATAATATCAAAAGTATCTATATATATTTGAATAATATTCTACTGAAAAATTTAACTGCAATTTTGAAAATATAGCTTGTAAATATATAATAATTTTAAAATGGTCATGGGTGAAAATATTATATAGGTATCCTTATTCCTTATATAAAAAAATGCGATTCAACAATACGAGTTATTGATTTTTTTTTACTGATTAAAGACTAATAGAGATTAAAGTTTATATGCTAATCTAGGTATTATGCAATTATGTCAAACAAACATAATATAATGCTTATATGCATATTAGTAGGTACAATATTGTTATTGTAATAGGTACCTACTATAGATTTTACGTTAAAAATAATTTTCAGTGATTAATAAAAGGTTTATTTTTTAAGATAGTAGGTAAACGTATTAAAGTTATAAATTATAATTATGGTATAATTGAATAGGTTTTATTCCATATCAATATTATATAAGTATATTTGTTTTAATTTACTTTTTATAACAATTTTCAAGTACCTAGGTATATATTATTTCAATACTAATTAGGCTTTGCAAACTGTAAACATAAAAAAAAGTTAATGTTTGAAAAGAATTTTGTTACTATATTGAAACTATTTTCATACATTAGGGGTATATGTGCACAATGCACATATCATAAAGCTGTTGAAAAATCATATTGTCGTGTTTCTCGTACATAAATGTCTATTTTATACTTTAGTGCCTACTGAAAAAGTGAAAGGATTAATTGAATAATTTATGAAAAATATGCAAATTATATAGTAATCCTTTAGCGTCCCAATTTATGTATATGTGTTATATAATATTATGCAAAAATAAATCAAATCACTTCGATGTGAAATGTCTACATTTCGAACCCCCTTGATAATACCTACACTTAATTTAAACATGCAAATACATAAAATTCCAATCCCTACTCGTTATTTTTAATTTTGCGTTTTTTAACGTATTTTCACCCTTTACGTCCACTCTATATAGCTATATACTATTATTCATATGACCCTCGTTAACCTTTGAGTTTGTAAAGCGACTGCAGTTTTATAACAGTGTATTATTGTGATAGGTATATATATATATATATATATATATATATATATATATATTGTGGAATTCCGTAAACAAATGTCAATATAATATGGTGTCAACTATTTGAACATTGAAATATGTGTTAGAAATGCAATATGTATATTGTATATGGTTTTATTTTAAGTAGTCAGGTTTGTGTTTCATTTTCAAACATGACAGATTATTTAAATATTTCGACTATAAACAAGTTAATATCCATAGACTGGACAAAATATCATAGTTTGGGATTTATTATTTTTAAGCATATTATTTTAGTATTTTATACCTATGTATTTAATAAAAATTCACCGTACATTTCTTTCACAGCCCTAATTACTTTACTGTATTTACCATTTTTGTATTCAATGTATATATTATAATTTAATACATTTTAATAAAATCAAATTTGATAATTATGACTTTTTCGGTTTTACAATATAATAATAATATTGTAAATGCAGGCGGGTACAATTAAGAACGACTGAAACATTTTCGACTGCTCGTAAAAATAATATTGTCAATTAAATTTCCAACTAACGCTAATTCAATTGATAGCCATAAATATTGATATTATGCATACAATAGCTATTTCGTTATAAATTATGATTATGTTTGGGTATTATGAATATTGAGCCGTGTAAAATAGAAATATTAATTTACTAGAGTTGATAATGAATATAATTTGTATAGGCTTATATTACAATCCGTTTTCTACCAAAAAAAAAAAAAGATTTTTAATAAAATGTACCTATATGCGTGTTTAATATTTATGTTCAAACCATTAAATTATTTTAATATCACAATATAATATATATATAACATAACATATATTTTAATTAATAATAAACTATATACAATTCAAATGTATACATTTTTTAAGTAAAAGTTATTTTTTAGGGGGAAATCGAAAACTGATGTGTTTTTGGCAGAAAACCGTTATGAAGAAAATTATCCTTTTCGGAGTAAGCCATATAATATAGCCGATTATAAAATCTCATATATTATATTTTATGACCAGAAGAAAATATCCAATTGGTACATGTGTACCCATTTTCTGGTAGCGAAATTCATCTAGTTGATACTGTAAATGGATAATTTTTAAATTTTTGGACATTTTCGATAATCGTGTAATGAAAACCAACATAAAAATACGATTGCGTCCAATTCGAGTTTTGTTGTCTTATATAGTTATCATACTATGTGATTAACACTCGATATAGACAAAAATACTAGACAAAAGTCTAACAATTTCCAATTGATGTAAATGAATGCTGTCGGCTAATTTAAAAGTATTTTTCTTTCTCATATAGTGATTGGCATAAAATTGATACTATAAACTTTAAAATTGAATGACTCATGAAATACTTTCCAACAATTAAAAAAAAAAGAGTAATCTTTGTTGGAATGGTTTTTTTTTTAAATTGTGCTAACTTTGTTGTATTGTAGAGGTCAAATAAAGATTTAAATTATTACGATTATGACAAATATATATATTATAATTTTCGGTTCGTCGGCATTTTGACTTCGATCTTGGTAGCTGTCGCGGTCATTGTATATTGTTTATAATAATAATATTATAAGTAAAAATAATTTAGTCTGCCATTAATTAAAAACAATTATATGGTTTACAGTTTATTATGTACCTACTGGGTACTTACACGATATTAATGCGAAAATCGTTTGTACATTAGGTATACTTTTTATTGTATGGTTATAAACTCAGACTTGGGTAGTATTGTGAATACAGTATTAAGAATACTTTTCAAATGTTTCGAATATTTTTAAATAGTATTTTTAAGTATTTAATACAGTACTTTAAATCATTTTTAAAAGTATTTTATTCTGCTTTTAAGGTTGAAAGCATACAATTAAAAAAAAATTCAGTATGTTTCCGAAAGAATTCAATATAAGTCGTTCACTTAGATTCTAAAATATTTTAAAACCCCTCAAATACAGATTGTTGACTATTTATATTTGATTGATTAATTATAAGTATAGTTGTTACTCAGGTAATATTTTTATTAATTTATTACATATAGTTATAATAAAAGTATTCTAAAAATATTTTGAAACACTTTTAGTGAAGTATTCCAAATACTTTGGGAATATCATTAACCTAAAGTAGTCGAATACATATTCTGAATAAATATATATATATTTTCAAATATTCGGAATATTTATTTTGAATACTTTTAAAAAGTATATTACCCAAGTCAGATTATAATAGTTCTAAACCAGGTTTTAAAGCTTTTACAGTGTTAATATTCGGTTTCATACAATTTTCAACAGACTGTTATCTTCATTTCACTGTTTTAATCACAAAAAAAAAAATAAATTATATTTTATTCTTACTAACGGTCTCCAGAACAGGTCTACCTGTGTCGTCGTCACCGTCGTATTTAAATAATTAATAAAAATAATAATAATTATTAATAAAATAATAAGAATTCGGACATCTTCCCTCCGACAATATTTTCAAAATAGAACATTTTTTGCTCGTGAAAACTTCACAGAATGCCAAAAGTTTCCGATAGGGAAAAAATAGAAAAAACCCGATCAGTAGAGGACAGAAGTAATTCGCTTGTCAAGTGTTCGTAGAGGTGGACGCACTTCATTTATTGAATACGATACTTTTGGCGGATGTATTTTATTCAATCATTACGTTCAATAAAACGATTCTGACCGGAACCTCAATATATATATGGAATACAAATCATTAATGTAATCAAAAAAAACGAATTATTAGATTACTGAAACGTTTAAATCATATAATTTATAGACAAATAAAACTAGTGGTGTTACAATTTATTATATTATTATTACACCTACCATAATAAATCCAGCATTATTTTCATTTGGTTTTACTCAAAATATTTTAGTTATGTTCTAGTTTATATGTCTAGCCATATTTTTTTTACAAAATAAACGTTCAAGATGGTCATTAACATAATAAATACCTAAAATGCATAATAATACATTTTATTAAATAAAAGGGGTATACATTAGACTACACGAGTACACGCAAGGATATTAAGTTGCGTGAAAAGTATACTTGTGGAAATATTCTACACGACATTAACAATATTATCGTTGTTATATCGTTTTAAATGTCCAGGAAGTATTTAGACTACCTGCATATGATTACTGTTTCTCAACTGAATATTTAAAGGCATTTAAATTATTTTTATGTATACGGTACATGGTAAAAAGTTAATAATAAATAATATAATAATATGATACATTCTCTTTCAATGAATACCATATACCTATTATATCAATATTATAATGAACAGTATCAAACTTTCGTTTTATAAAAACCGTACAATACTATTAATATCTACCATACAAGATACAGTTCTAAAAATAAATAAAAAATTTAAAGGCTTCCGGCGACCTGTTTTTGGTCGAAAATTAATAATTCGAATTTCAACAATCCGACACGATGCATACGATCCAATACCAATTTTAAGAACGTATTATGAGGTGAGAATAATAAGGTTGTATCTCATTGTTTTACAATTGCTAAATTGCTCATGACAGCATTTTTTTTATCTCTATAACTAATACCTTAATTACCTATCAACTGATAGTACCTATATACTTTATATTAATGTAGAAATTTTGGTTCTCTATAACTCTTCATTAATGCACCGAATTAGTTTTAAATTTCAAAATATAGTTCATACAAAAATTAATAATAACTAATAAGATATAAAAGTACTACCAACGTCAAAAATTAGGAATGTAGAACCGTTTTACTTTCAAAAGATGCTACACTGATAAATGTTGATAGTGAAATAGTACTTTCGTAATTCAAATGTTAGTGAGTGTACAATACATATTTTGACATAAATTATACATTGTTTAAAAGATAAAAACTTTTTCGATAATATGTTGAATTAAATGTTCAAAATAACGTTTTATTTTTGATATTTTTTACGATTGTATATTTATCAAATACTGATACAAATAAATAGTTTGCTATATTTTTAATTTCTTAATATGATATTTGAAAATCAGTTTATAACAAAACATAGTTTTACTTCTCATCTTCAAAAGGTGGTAAAATTTTGTTTGTATGTTTTTTAAAGTCACACAACATTTGAATTGAATAATCATGTTTTTAATAAATACCTATAGTTATTACACATGTATTTAAATATTTTTAATTTGTTTCATTTTCAGTTTTCTAAAAATTTCATAACAATTTCCTGTACGAAAACCTGCACCCACCCGACTTTTAAGGGGTTTTATAAACGCAGTTTTTATTAAAATTTTTAAAAATTAAAATTAAACAAATTAAAAATATTAAAATATATTTAAAAGTATTTTAAAATATACCTATGTCTTTATCATTATTAATTGTCGAATCAAGATATTTGTTTAAAAAAAAAATGTTTACCCATTTTTCATTTTTATCAACTTAAGAATATTGTAGAAAAAAGAAAACAATTATAAAGAATAAAATTATCTAGCAACTGATAGAGCCAATTTTTGATACATTATAAACCTATGCATTTTGACACATTTTATAAGCTGTTAAGAAAATTTAAAAATCCATATTTTAACAGCACATAAAACGTGTAAAAAATCAAAATTTGCGTCATCAGTCGCTGGATAATGTTTGATGTTAGTATTTCTAACATGTTTGTAAGTTGATAAAAATGAAAAACGCTAATGCAAGTTATTAATTCAAAAATGTTTGGTGAGGCGTCCTCTTAAATTCGGGTATGTAGCTTTTGTTTTTTTGAAATTTATGCTCTCGCTGCAACATTCTGACGGATTTTAAATAAATTATTGAAAAGATATATGTTTTCGTGATTGTAAAATTATGATTATTTGTGGGTGTATGCAATAAACTAATAATTCGCCGTATGTACTTTAGTTATGGGGAACTTATACTAATGATCATTTAAGACTAACACGAGAATAAAGTATAAAGAAAGAATGATAAATTGCGTATATATTATAATACTTCTTTAAATAATATTGTGTAGTTTGAAGACCCCTTAAGGCCCTTACCTTATTGAGAACTATAGGGTGGCTGTCCCTAAATCGTTGGGAGATAGGATGAAGAAGAAGAAGAAGAAGAAGAAGAAGAAGAAGAATTACAATTAAAATAATATCAATTTATCGTGATTTCGAACATAAATCATAATGGGCGAACATTGTCATAAATATAATCATAATAGCAAGAATGGAAATTAATGTGCGAGTTTTGCAATAAAATATATCATACTTTAGAAATTTGCTATTCAAAAAATCAATTTACAAATCAAAAACTTGTAAATAGATCAAATACACTGACTAAAAAAATTCGCTTTACCACTTTCCTTTGTACTATACCACATGCAATTCAATTTTTTTTTTTAAACGACTTGCAATTTACAAATTCCTATTAGTTAAAATGAATATTCAGTAGGTAGTATTATTATTCATTTTTTTGTACATTATGTATAGAATAAAATATACCCCTTCTCTTTCTATATATCAGTAAAAAAAAATAGTTAATCAGCATGAAAAAAAACAATGGACAAGATAAAGTAGGCTCTCATGAAAATAACTAACCCACAGTTGCATTACATACCTTTTCTAAATAATACAGGTAGACACTGGATATTAGATACTATGTCGATTGTACAATAAATTATAATACAGTTATAATACAGCCTTCTACTTTAGTAATTTTGCCACAATAAACGCTTGTCGTTTAAATTAAAAGTTGTATCGGAATATGTTAATATATTTTATATACCAATAGTGTTCAATGGGGGCAGGGGGAAAGGAGAAGAATAAATGGAAAGATGTTCACGGACAATATTAGGTTTTTATATATTATCTAGTCGTGCGCCGAAATTGTCCTTAAAAATCCGTCCACAGTGCAATTCACATGCACATTAGAATAACTTCGACGCACAGAAATGTGATGCTTATGTCAAAATATGGCATAAATGGTTCTTGGACATAAATGATTTTTTCTGATTTATTCTTTCTTTAAAGAAAAAATATCAGTAATTTTATTAATTGAATTAGAAATTTCAGAGAGTCAAATTTTGATCACTCATATTCTATTTTATATTTAAAGAAAAAATTAAATATAATTAAATCTGAAGGGAGAGAAAAATAAAAAAAAATATTTCCCTATAAAAAACTAGCTTTTTGGTAAAAAAATCTTTACCTAGAAATAGTGGTGAAAATGTAAACGTGTAAAAATCGATTACACCTAAACCAAAAAAAAAAAATGTTTCTTTCCTAAATGGAAAAAAGGTTTTGGTCAAACCAAAGATGTCTCACATACGTGAAAAATATGTACCTATCTAACTTAAGTACATTGAAAATCGTATTAATCAGATACGAAAAATAAATGTAAGTTTTTTTTATATAGAAAATATACAATAAAAAATTACTCAAAAAAAAACGTATTTCACACATGATAAAAATAAATATATATGTACCTATCTATGATAGGTACTCAAAATCGTATTTATAAAACACGAAAATGTAGGTTTATTCGTCATAGAAAACATACAAAAAATCTGGAAAAACGTATTTCACACACGTCAGAAAAAATATTTACCTATCTAAGGTACTCAAACTTGTATTTATAAAACACGGGAATGTAGGTTTTTTTTCTTCATAGAAAACATACAAAAAAAAACTAGAAAAACGTATTTTATACACGTCAAAAAAATATTTACTTATCTAAGGTACTCAAAATCGTATTTATAAAACACGGGAATGTAGTTTTTTTTTCTTCATAGAAAACATACAATAAAAACTGGAAAAACGTATTTCACACACGTCAAAAAAATATTTACCTATCTAAGGTACTCAAAACTCGAAAATGTAGATTTTCTACTTTATAGAAAACATACAATTAAAAACAACAAAAAAAATAACGTATTTCCACACGTAAAATCAAATAATTCCCTAAACTCAGGAGGAAAAAAAATTATACATTAAAAACAATTTTGGTTAAACCCACCAAAAAAAATTTTACACACAAAAATAAATAGATATACCTTGGGAAGATGTGTAGGTATCTACACAAAAAAAATTCAATATCTCCTGAAGTTGAAATTCGGGTTCCTTGTTGTCGTGGCTACCAAATCCTGCTGGCCGTCAACTTTGGTAATAGTGAACCGCAGGTGAAAAAAAATCCAAATTTCAGGATCGTGAATATTTTGTTGCCAACTATTAATCTCGGGGTCGTGGAGGTGCGAATCCCGTTGTGCGCCAACTTTGTCGTAACGTCAATGTAGGTTTCGACGTATACGGCAATACAAATTAATAAAACAAATCTTAATACAAAACACTTTAATACAATAGTAAACGTATATCAATATAAAACATCAATATTATATCTCGCCTTTTCGGAGGTCTCTTGCGACTACCTCCTCGCCGGCGAGACTGGCTATCACAAAGAAAATTTTGGTTTTTATAATCGATATAAATTATAAAAGTGCGACATAAGCATATACAGGCGTGCGTATATGCATACATGTGCATATATATATACACTATACAGTATATAAATATTATATACTAAATAACATAGGTATATATATATATATATATATATATACAGGCCGAATATACAACAGTATTTAACTATACGTCTTGACGTCTGGTTTTTGAATAATTTTAACGGTGTGGCTAATGACTAGTTTTTGAGTATCTAATTACACATCAAAGCTGTACCTGACTTTTCGTGTTTTTTAAATCTAAATTATCATTCAAATTGATATTATATGATCAAGGAGACGTGAATGTGAGTTTGCTCCTTAATTTTGAAAATTAAATTTAAAATATTCCTAGAATCATTGTGAAATAATAAGTCAGAAAAGTAGTGTTTGGAACCAAGAAAACAAAAACAAGACCATAATAATGATTATAAAAAATATGTAATTGTAATTGGTGAAACGCCAATCGGTTTGGTCATTTGTACCTAATACTTACACGATTAAAGGATAAGATGGCAATGCTGTCTATATAATTATACCAATATACCTATATGCATTAGATAACGATAACTACTTAAATTAAGTAAATAATAAAAATATATGTTTTTATTGTAAAAAGTTTCGTACTTTTAGAGTCTACATTCAAAACACGTATGTACCTACTTGTTATTCGTTATCCGGTTATCATAAGCGTATACCATATAATATTATCTATTTATTATCGACTTAGCCACTTCGTATTTTTAATTAGGTATAATTTAATTTTTAGTAAATATATATGATTTAAATTATATGTTGTATTTGTGGCGTCTAAAATATATCTGTGTGTAGTCTAAGTTAATATTGTAAATGTACCTATATGAACATAAAGCAATCCAACACATTTATTTGGTGTATTTATTGTATAGTTTTATTAATTTATTGTCATAATAATTATAGTGAGGCTACAAAAAAGTAAAAAAAAATATAAATAAATACATTTCCCATACAACATATAAAGGAGAATATGGAACTAAATTATTGTATAACATAAAACCTTTTCAAATTTCTATGTTTACATTATTAAGATACCTACATATTTTATGCTTATCAAAGTCCTATTTTTTAAAAGCACTAAAAAGATTATATTAAAAGTTGATTATAATTCAAAATCATATAATTTTATGTTACCTGCAGGCCGACGTAATAAGCGAACCAAGAAAACAGCTATTAAATGATTTTAATGAACGCTTGAAGACAAAGGTAAGAGATCATGTAGAATAATATTAGATACATTACAATTATTCTGCAAAGAATTTTTGAGATTAAAAAAAAATATTTTAATCAAATTAATTCATTTGAAGTATTTACATTATTAAATAACGTCCAAAACCATTTTTTTAACATTAAGAGGATATATGTAAAATATAACAAATCTGCGTATCTACGTACCGCATTCTTTGTACAGTTTATTTATAAATGATATTAAAATGAATTTAGCTATTTTAAATTTGTAGAGAACATAAAATATGCTCTAACATGGAGTTTTTTTTTTAATATTATAATTTTAATTTAGTTATATGTATACAAAAAATAAGTTATTTAACTACTCAAGACTTGTTAAAAAATAAAAATTTTAAAATAAACTCCATGCTAGAGCACAGTTTATATTATCTTCTAAAACTTTAATAATTGTTAAATTTATATTATATTAGTTATAAACATACTGTAGTAAGAATGTGGTACGTAGATTTGCTATGTTAAGAGTATGTAAGACAGAAACAACGAACGTATGATATGGTAGCCTTCTTTTAAGTGCTACTTAAAAATGCTAAAACCATTTTATTAAGAGTCGATTATGCAAAAATATTTATTTAGGATTTAAATTCATTGTATGTTACCATTATACTTAGTCATATTGATTAATCTTATATTTGATAATCCCTTAAGGTTCAAACAACAAATTCGATGACGGACGAAGAAAATGAAGCTATAACACGAGCTTTTATACGTGCATATGAGCGACATATTAAAAGGAACAAAGAATTGTTGGCAGCTTTTGAAAATGATTCTGATAATTCCGATTAATATAAAATATTATATTAAAATAAATAATAATTATATTACAAATTGTCTTACCTTCACCTTCCGTTGTTCAAAATAAATGCTTTATATATATTAATGATTGAGTGGTAAATATTTTATTTATTTATCATTCGTTAAATAGTATATAATATTATATTTTATTATTAAAAATTAATATAAAAATGTATGATATCATTAACTGTTTTAATCATTGTTCTCAATAATAATATAATGATAATTTTACTAATTCATAATCATATATACATTTTTAATAATTATATAATATATACCTGTATAAATATTATAAACTCTTTAATAAATTCTATGGAATAAATTAAAACCAAATTTCAAATATAAGTGTCAATAAATATTTGTTAATTTAATTGAAATAGTTGGTTTTTTAACAGTTATCAATTTTATTAAAAATATGGTTCCACTAAATATAGAGACGACATATAAGTAGTTATAGGTATAATTATTGTTATTCAATACTATAATATACTGTCAGTATATTATAATGACAATTTAACTATGGTACGTATATATTAAATATTATAATATTCACTTAGCTGTCGTAAGAATAGGTGAGGCCTTGTACAAAGTATACTTTTAGGGAATTACTATTATTCAAAATTATTATAGAAGAATAATTATAAAATAATATTAGGTTACCGATATTTTAATATTATAATATACAGTATAATATTAAACATTGTTTTATGTATCTATTTACACAAAATATAATCAAGATAATGCTGCTGGATAAAACTTTGGATTTCATTGCGTTACGATAGCAAAAAAAAAAAAAAAAATAGGCCACATTTGTTTAAATCAAATTCGATTTGGATGCAAAAATAGAAAAATAAATTATTATCATATTATAACGTAATGTAAATATTTTTCTATTATTAAAATTCCTTTGATTTAGATAAATGCAATATTTGTTGTTTATTTTTGATGTAATGAAAATTTAAAACTTGTTAAGAAATTGATAAAAAAATAAGGTTATTATATATATTTTATACATATATATATGTATACCTATACATTTTATTCCCATTAATTTTACTAATCATTTCTTACCTCGAATGTACTTAAACTCAAACCAAAATAATAAACGTCGTTTGAATAATTGTAAAATAAAAAATAAAAAATAGACGTCGTAAATATAAATATAAATAGAATATAAATAAACTATCGTAAAATCATTAGTTTCCTTATTTCACTATGAATTTAAAAGTGTGCAGGGATTAGGTTCAGGGCTATCCTAAAGAAATATTTATTGGTGGATTCCGTATCCCCGAATACATTAATTATCATGTCAAACCATATACATTATCAATATTAATAATACTAGTGATATTTATTTATTTATTTATTTTTTTTATTGTACGGAAAAAAGTTCCATTTACAAAGATTGTAAAAATATAATACAGACATATAAAGTTAACAAGACGTGTAAGTATAAATATATGAACAAGTTAACTTATAAATTAATTATAAAAATATTATGACAATAACTATAAGTAATAATGAAAAATTCACAAAATGATAATGTTACAAAATTAAGTTTATTTAAATAAGTTTTTGATATCATTAATATTAAAAAAATATATATATATATTAGCAGAATTACCAACTGACAGTAACATATTAGCAGGATAATGAAATGAATAATCTGAATGAGTGTTTTGTAGAAAAAACAAATTATTATTTCTAATGTTGTTACTATTAAGCTTAAAATTTAGTTTTCCTAATAAATATTTATAATCATTATGTATTAGTGTATTATAATATAGTCAATGTTTTTCTAAAGTAAAATACTATCTACATGCAATAGGTACTAAGTAGGTACCCAACACCTTATAGCACCTTATAGGTATGTATAGCTAATTATAATTATTATAAGAGTTATTAGCGCCAATTTATATGTGCGACCAAAAGAATTTTAATCGTGTTTAAATTAATTTAGTCTGTTATTTGACAATAAATTGGAAGATATTTTAAATTTTACTTTCGGCATTGAAAGCGTATTTTTCAAAATCACTAAAAATAAATAAGTATTTTTTTTTTTTAATGTGCAAGATTCGTACCTACGGTAGCTAAACTAGAATTGTTTCCATAATGTACCTAATTTTAAATTGTATGTACCTAGGCATATAAAATTCCTTTAAAAAATAAAAGTATATAAATTATTAGGTAATTTCTTGGTAATTTCAAAAAAACTGATCTTTAATTTATTTTAGTTTATATATAATAGGTATATAAACTAAAATAAATATATATAGATATACTCGTGTATATATATATATTTAACTAAACTAAAAAAGTATATCTACTAAATATACACAAGTACATACCTTAATGTGTCTAAGGAAATTTCCTGTCGAACCTTTTTGTCCTTGAATTATTTTCTGACATAATTTGCATTCACCCGATATTTTTTTGTCACCTTCATTATTTATTATTTTAAAATATTTTCCGTCAAAAAGGTAACATTGATTATTATTAATCATAATCGGTTCTACTTCTTGGCTATTTGAAACTATAGGATTGTCTACATCGTCCTTACAATCTTACCCTTTTATCTATTATCTTTCCCAAATCTTCATACTGTGGCTCATAAGTTTTATCCCTCTATAATTTCCACAATCCTATACATTTCCTTTACCCTTAAATATTGGTACTACACAACTTTTCCTCCACGCTTCTATAATTTTTCCTTCTACTAGTACCTTATTAAAGAACTTTGTCAGCCATTGTATACCTAAACTTCCTAATACTTTCCATACTTCTACTGGTACTTCATCCGATCCCACCGCTTTCTTATTTTTCATTTTTCTCACAGCACTCCACACTTCCTCTTCCCTTATTAAATCCACCATACCCAAATTCCACTCTACCCTATCAATTGCCTCTCTCGGAAATTCCTCATTTAATAATCCCTCAAAATGTTCTTTCCATCTCTTTATCACTTCTTTTTCCTCTGTTAACACCCTCCTATCCTCATCTTCTATACACCAAATATTTCTAAAGTCCCTGGATTGTTTTTCACTTTCCTTAGCCAGCCTGTACACTTCTTTTTCCCCTTCTTTAGTTCCTAACCTCTCATACAACTCATCATATTTCTCTAATTTAGCTTTACTCACTGCACTTTTTGCTGCTTTAGATAAACTTTTATACCCTACCCAATCCTCCCTCTCTCTGTTTTTCTGCCATTTCTTAAACCGTATTTTTTCTTTGATATTATCTCCTGTACTTCTTCTGTCCACCACCATGTTTGCTTATCCTGTGGCATATTACCTCTACTTACGCCCACTACTTCCTTAGTAACTTTCTTAACAACCTCTGCTACCTTTTTCCACATTTCGTTTATATACCCTTCCATGTTTCACATCCCAATTAGCTTTCTTATAAATACTTTTTCATTGTCACCCGTTAGTTTCCACTACCTAATCTTCGGTTCCTTAACGATATTTTTCTTTTTGTACACCATTTTTTTCCTACACCAAATATCCATAACTATTAACCTATGTTGTGTTGTCACACTTTCCCCCGGGATCACCTTACAGTCCTTACACTGTTTCAAACTCCCTCTCTTCCACATAAAATAATCAATTTGTGATTTGTTCCCTCCACTCTTATAAGTTATATAATGCTCTTTTCTCTTCCTAAAATAAGTGTTCACAATTGCTAATTCATACGCTGATGCAAAGTCAAGTATTTTTTCACCAGCCTCATTTCTTTCTCCATACCATACCCTCCATGCACTCTATCATAATCTATTCTATCACAGCCTACATGTCCATTCATATTTCCACCAATTACAATATTCTCATTTCCTTGTACTTCTTGCATTACTTCATCCATCTCTTGCCAGAACTCCTCTTTCTGACTTTCCTCACATCCCACTTGTGGAGCATACGCACTTACTGGGAATCGGACATTTCGGCGCGGCCGTTTCGGCGCTGGGATAATTCGGCGCGTCCTCTTTTTTTAACAGAATTTTACTTTACTTTTATAATTTTTATGTAATGTATAATTAGATTATATCTATATAATTTTTTATATATTAAATTATAAGTTATAACTATCATTTATTTGTATTGTATACAGCCCTATAATAAC